>NQII01006861.1:67306-90566 GCA_002778355.1 Clitarchus hookeri | reverse complement strand
AATACACGTCGCAAGAATGCAGCTACTAACATTTATTCTAATTATTTTAGTCAGAGTGTTCTGCCGTTTACAAGATATCTAATTCTGGTCATTTAAAAATATGGTTTTGCTATAAATTATTAGTAACACCAGAAAAATGCTATATTTATTGTACCGAATGTGCGTTCATTCTCCCAAGTTGCGTTTTGTTGTCGCAGTGTCATTTTAAAATTCCAAAACGTGAGTAAAGTTTACACGTCACAAGAAAAAAAATCACTCTTTGTTACTTTTTGTTGCATTACATATCTTATAAATATGTTTACGAGAAAAGTTGCTGTGTATTATGTTCATATCCTGCCCATGTGATACGGTTATGATTACACCACGTGATTTTGAAGTCAACACATTTGCAGTTCGTGGGAAATATGTAGATGCTAATAATTCCATGGAAATATTGTCATGAACAAAAAAATTGTACTGCCAAAGACGCAGTATTATGTGACTGTAAACAAAACAATAAGCCTAGTGAAGTGTAAACATTAGGAACTTCAGTGACTTCACAAGCAGGTCTTATGACGACCTGTAAAGTCTTATGTTGCAGTTTTAAAAATGAATTTGGTAAATTAAATTCTGACTTTATGTGGACGACTTTAAAATTTGCAATTTTCATTTGAAACAAAGCATAGACCTATTCTGCAAGATATTTTGTATCAGTAAATTATCTTATGCAAAAAACAGACACAACATTTACAGAGCTAAATGCATGGTTTACTGCAAACAAATTAAATCTCAACCTAGATAAAACATATCTTATGAATTTTTGGCTTAAAAGTAAACAATTTACTAAACTGGAAATCTCACATGCCTTATATTTTACCTAAACTGTTTCTATCTACGAAGTGTTGCAGAGGTCTTGAACAAAATACAACATAAATGGTATATTTCGCATATTTTCATTCCATCATGTGTTATGGTATAATTTTTTGGGGTAGTTCCACTACAGTGAAAAAGTGTTTCTCATCCAAAAGAGAGCTGTAAGATTAATCAATGGAAAGTCTAGACTCATGTAGACCTCTTTTTAAGAGCAAGATTTTAACATTTGCATATGAGTACATGTTTTCAGTACTCGTATTCGTGTCCAAAATCAGTAATTTATTTCAGAAAAATGAGCCCTTTCATAAGCATGACACTAGAATAAAAAAGCATGTGGCTTCAGTTAACTTAAAACTAGTCTAAAAAGGGCCGTCCTACCTTGCTAGCCAATTTTTCAATTAATTACCACACCACCTTCAAGAAATTTGTTGTTCTAACCAAAAACTCTTAAAAAATACAGTTGAAAGAATTTTTTATTGAGTATGCATTTTATAGCGTAAATAAGTATCTAAACTACAAAAATTAATAAATTACTGTATAACATTTCATTGTACACATTTCTTGTTTCGATTTTTCTCGTACCCTTTTTCTTCTGTTTCAGTAAAACGATGACGCCCTACAGTATGTTGGAAGAAGATTAGTCACATTATGAAGAAAAGATATAATGTGTGTACATGCAATGTGGCGTGTGTGCGTGCATGAGTGTGTGTGTCCGTCTAATGTCTAAACTTTGTTATACTGTAATTTGACTTGTCCAATATCTTTGTACAGCTATGTCTTGAAAAAAGATCTTGTGGATGCAATAAAACAAACAAACAAACGTTTCATTTACCAGTACTTTTGTCCCAAAACACAAAAAAAAAAACATGACCATTATATGAAATTATTGGTTGCTAACAGCATCCCCATTCACAGAAGAAAAATACATTCTACTCACAAGTTAATGCTTAATATAATCTTGCAAATACATATAATTTTCTGGCCAAAATTGTAAATAACATTAATATTCTTAATTTCCTACCTGCTGTGGTGTTTGTTTGCTAGTTTTATTGTAACAAAGTGAACTATAGTAAGCATGCTCTTAACGTTCAATATTTTATAGGCACAATTAGAGTGCAAATTATATCACAATTTATTTTAATGAACATAAACATTTTAGTTTCAAGGATTTTTGTTCACAGGTTGGTGGCAGCCCTGTGTTAATGTGAAGAAGTTGTAATAGAATTTAAGTGTACTTAGCCTCCCCTTGTCACCCAAAATGTTAAAAACATGGAGGCATGCACAGTTTTACCAAACATTAAGTCCATGTTCAATTGTCTCTGGCGTAAAATAGTGATTTT
Source organism: Clitarchus hookeri (assembly GCA_002778355.1). Classification (NCBI taxonomy): domain Eukaryota; kingdom Metazoa; phylum Arthropoda; class Insecta; order Phasmatodea; family Phasmatidae; genus Clitarchus; species Clitarchus hookeri. The sequence continues at coordinate 88,374 of NQII01006861.1, read as the reverse complement.
TGTATGGAATATTAATTTAATTCAGTAGTTAAATGTCTTCTGAATAAAATGATACCCTACACTTGTACTTGATCTCCCCTTGCTGTCATAAATGTTTAAATTAGGGGTAGATGAGAATGACTTTATCATCAGGACGGGATCCAGGTGGGAAAGACCTACAAAATTCAGGATTGGGAATACGAACTTAAATGGTTTGAAGATTTACGTAGAGATATTTAACTCCAATATAATAACTACATATTATCTGTAATAAAAATAGCCCCTAATTATGAAAACATAAGGTTTAACAGCATATTGCACTAAACAGTAGAGAATTGCATAATTTGTCTCGTGATAACGATCAGCAGTGTGATCAAGATGGCATCGTGACTTCACTCTTTACCACAAACTTGAGCGTATTTTCGGAATTGAACCGGTAACACATTTTTTTTAACTCTGTGCTTAAGCGCCTGTGGTTACTCTGCTGTTTGAAATATTTGGCTAAGATTTCCTGAAAAGGCAAGCGTATGCCCGATAAACGAACTACCATGGCAAGAACTTTGAATCCGGATAAAATATTACGAAGCCTCGCAAAACGAAAGAAATTTAACCAAGTATCCCGATAATTAATATATCTGCATCATTACAATTTCGTACATGCCAGGTATTGTATTGTCGCTACTGAAAACTTTGTGTGGAAGGTAAAACAATTCTATGCAATTAAAGGGTGGCTATCCCTACAGTTTTATGAAGGCGGAAGGTCTTTACGCCAGTTTTCTTCATAGATTGAAGATCTCGATAACAATAAATATCATCCTTCTGAAAGTAGTTTCAGCCAAAAATCACAGGACTGCTTGCAAAATAAAACATTGGTCAACCCAAGATTAGCCGCCCAAGCATCTGCAAAGATATACATATACTGTAGTACACACTCTATGGTACGATCACTAAAGAAGTTTTGTTTTCTACTGACCAGTAACAACACTGGGTTGTAATAACATTCGTGAGCAATTGGCCGGCACCATATTTCTGACCAAGTCTCGTGCGCCGTAGATAATCTCTGGCATCTCATTTTCTTGTGCTGGGAATCCCGACATTATTTGAATTAAACTTTATTGCAGTAGTTTTTCCTTGTCATACTGTATTAAATCAAAAAAAAAGTAACATGTACTTTTTTAAAATTATAAATAGGTGCTGTGTGGAAAAGTTAAATGAGACAAACCTGCAAAAAAATGCAGCAAACTTTGGTTGTATTTTAAAGAAGAGAATGACTGGTGAATGTTTGCACTGTTCTAAATGCTTGATAACATAGACAGGTTAGTTAAGAAAAAAGTGTAAATAAACTTAAATGGTGTGTGCATGTATTTATGTATGTGTGTGTATATCCTTGTAAATTTTTTACACATATGTACAAGTACACACACAAACCCTCATAAATTTTATGATCTTTTTTCAAATTACTGGGAAAATTTTANCTTAAAGGACTTTGGAACAAAATAACATTTATTTTCAAGGGTAGTTGGTGTCTGTATCAAGTATGCTAAATAGGGGATGGTTAATAAGAATTGTATGGCTAATATATTTGATTTCTGTGATCTTCCCCACATTCTACACTGTAAGCATTTTGAATACTTCCACAGTTAATTTTTTCAATCTTTTTCCTCCTATTTCAGGGATCACTTATACATTGAAGAATCATCTGTCTCCTACCATCACACAGTTCAGTATGATGAATATTTAAAACTTAGTGGCTTACAGGTACATCTTGAACAATTTATGGTTTGACGAGATGAGTGTGTTATGTTTGCCAAGAAGCCAGCTTGTTATGCCATCATATTTTCTAACATATTTTCAAGTTTCTTCAGTGCTCAAAATTCATTCTCAAGTAAAATTTACGGTTTGTTTAACAACCCTGAATCTTTAACATTCAGTATACTTTAATACGATACAGTACTTATTCAAGACTTGTCACACAAGCTTAAAATATCAATAAACTTTTGTCATAATATTATTTATAGGGAAATAAAAAATCACTGTTGCATGCAGGCACAAAATTTTGCTGGTAATATTTTACTTTATTCTACTTTGTTATTGTGATAACCAGTAGTCTATACCTACCACCTCTGAAAAAAAAAAAATCTATTCAGATTTCATTTTATTTGTATAACTCTTGCAAGAAACGGAGGAGTACAGTTTTTGAAAATTATATATTGACATGCTACATGAATAGTGCATAATCATGTGACAAGGGAGGTTAATATCACTTGATATAGAAATGCTGTTCAACCACTTTGGGATGTGGTTTAAAACAATTTGATTCAATAAAAATTTGAAATTTGTGAATAATCTTAACTTTGATTCAAAATTTGATTCGAGCTGTAATTCACTGATTCGTAGATGCGTAGAGAAGCGCTTACATTTTGTGTAATATCCCAAAAAATGGTGCATCGTATAAAAAATTGCACGAGACAAAAATAGTTTGAAACAAAATTATAAACAAGAAAGGTTTCTATAAAATTTTCTGTGCCTCCCATGGTTTTGAATATATTTTTACGCACCTGACCTCTTGCCTTGAGCACGAGCTCCCGTTACACGCAGGTTGACTGACACTGTGGGAGAGTTGACCCCCCTCTTCCCTCCCAGGTGATCTACCCCATCGCGGCACCCAGCTCCTGGCTGGCGTCACAGCCCCTCCTTCCCCCTGCTGGAGAAACCGATGAGTTTAGAGGATGCACAAGAATATTCTGGGAACTAGGACCCTCGGCGCAACGCAGCATTTACAGAAATTTCTGGGCGATGGCCTACGACCCCATAAATATTGCAGCAGTCCAAGGGTAGGCAGTCTTTCTGAGGAAGCCAATTGGCTGAATGCAGGGATTGAGCGACGCATGGTGCAGCGAAGGACATTTGCGAAGGGGACGGACAACGGGAAATTGCGAGGCGACGGCAGATGAGGTGTTGGTGGTGTGAATGGATGAGAGGGTGTGATAACCGACTGGTGGGATCTGGACTAAACTAAGGTGGGACTGAATGAACATGTGATACGGACTTTATTGTAAATATTGGAACTGTCAAATATAGACATATAGTTTATAAAATAATAGAATTTGTTTTGTTACACTGTCTATTGGGACTGATTTTTAATTTTTAATTTACATTAATTTCTTTGAGATAATAGTAAATTGTATTGATTGAATTCATTAATTGTAAACAGCAAGTGATATCAATTTATTGTAAGATATTGGGTCGAGAGAATTTTGTTTGTAGTTATTGTAAATAAAACTAATATATTATAATTAACTATTATTTTATTAAGACCTCCATCCCTTAACAAACCTGGTTTAGCCCACTGACTTTGAGAAAATTGTAACAATATGTATTCTCAAAAAAACTGTTTAGTGCAGAATTGTTTTAAGTCCAATTGTCATAAAATTAAAAATTTTTGTAGGCTACAACTCATGTATATTTTTGTGTTTCATTGCATTTAGAGACGGTTGACATAAAAAAAAAACTGTACAATTTTTCNACATTTTTAATATGGTAATCTCAATACATATGTACCTACAAACACGCAGTGCCCTCAAACTGTATAAATAGATACTTCAAGAAATTTTCCAGTGTTTAAGTTCTCAAAATTTTGCTTACGACTGAGCAAAACCATATTATTTTTCTCGCAAGAGACAGCCCACACAATAACATTCAAAGAGATAATCACATACAATAAAACATGTATATAATATCAGTCATATCAGTCTCTGCTCTCTCCAGGTGTATATAATATATTCCAGGGAAATGAACACTCCTGAATACACAAAAATGTTAATTTGATAATAGAAAAAAAAACTCCAGTATTTCTTCAAATCACCAGATCTGTCATAACTTTTCAACTTGTCACAAAAATGAAATTTGGCCGCTACACCATCACCTAGTTGGCAACTCTAGACAGGACGGATTACTGGTCAGGCATTGCTTCTTCAGATGTGCTCGGAAAAACTTTGGTAGCATTTGAGTATTGAAGCGAAACAATGAGGGTTGCCAAAACATGTCAGTGGACAGGAAAACACATGCAGTTTCCAAACACCATCCCTGTCACTAACCATCTATTCTCGATTTCCTGACCTGTGTTGTGAGGCGAAACTGCTAGTGCATCAGCGGTGCTGTAGGTGTGTATTCTAGTGGTGTTCAGTGCCTCAATGAAAAAAAACTGCATAAGAACCAATTTTTTTTGTCAAATTTATGGAGGAATGGTATAAAATAATGGATCAAACAGACCCTCAATAAAAGAATGGCATAAGAACCAATTTTTTTGCCATGAAACTTATGGAGGAATGGTATTAAGTAATGGATCATCAAATAAAAACAAAGTAAATAAATACAATTATAAAATTTAGGTGAAGCAGTGCGTCTAAGACGTCCATTGCGAGCTGCCACTGTAACAAACAATAATCTATGAAAACTTTAATGAAAATAACTAACACACCTCAACGAACTTCAACATAGACTTTAATAACTGTACACAATTCCTAATGGTGAAACTCAGAGCTCACGCTATGATAAAAGACAATGTCCGGTCACAAAACTGCTGGAAATTAGTTTTCCTGTTCCTTCTCGAGGGAACTGTGCATGCGCATGAGCTGTGACAGATGGAGTTTGACTGGCGATAGGGTCCTCCCCCTTTCTCCAGCCCTGGTGTACTTCACCTGGACAAAGGAGGGGGGGGGGGAAGCTATATGTGTTGCTAGGTGCTGCGTGCGGCATGTGTTTATACAACACGGCGCGTGGTACAGGCTGCCTAAGAACGTGACTCTCAGCCTGCTACAATAGTGATTTGGAAACATCCGTAAAGGGTTTTGCGTGCATTGCTTGAATCAAAGGAAACAAATAAACGTGTCCATACCTATAGCAAGTGCCCGTTAAACAAATGTCCACTAATCGAGAACTCACTGTATATATCTTTTAACATAATATTGGCGGTACTGCAATAAACATTTTGTTAGTAATATGTTTTCAAGTAATTACAATATCTTTAATATATGTTTATTATGAATTATATTCATAAAATTTTGGTACAGTGATAAAAAAAAATTGATTATTCTTTATACATTTTCAATGATGATCAAAATATTGAGTGTATGAAACAAAATGTTTGCGNTAAAAAAAAATTGATTATTCTTTATACATTTTCAATGATGATCAAAATATTGAGTGTATGAAACAAAATGTTTGCGAATTCACTTACTCTCTCATTAAAAAATGAAAAGATTCTGTAATCCAGGTAACTAATATATTAAGTACAGCCTGTTTCATTTTACTAAATTTATCCTTACTGTGTCTGAAGAAGTATTGAAAGACATAGGCTTATATTTTGCATATTTCCAATCAATAATGTCCTATTTCATAACGTTCTGGGCCTCTGAATCAAATAGCAAACAAATATTCTTGCTTCAAAAAAAGCTATGTATCTAGTCCAGTAAAATGAGCATAAAGTGAACTAGTAGAACGTCTAAACTACGGTACGTTGTTCAGCTGTGCACCTTATATTTTCTGAGTCACCATGGCAAATCCAAACATTATTCACCAGAATACACACATTTATAAGGGAAGTAAGAAAGGAATGCAGTNTGAGTCACCATGGCAAATCCAAACATTATTCACCAGAATACACACATTTATAAGGGAAGTAAGAAAGGAATGCAGTAAACATTTTAGATTGCAGTATGAAAGAAATAATTGCCTATGCTCATAAGTTGTTGTGATAGCATATTTGGTTGAGGNTAACATTTTAGATTGCAGTATGAAAGAAATAATTGCCTATGCTCATAAGTTGTTGTGATGGCATATTTGGTTGAGGCATGGTGCACAATCATCGCGCTGCAAGCTTCTTGTTTTTCGCATTCAAATCCCAACCATTCCATGGTTTTTTTTTTNCATGGTGCACAATCATCGCGCTGCAAGCTTCTTGTTTTTCGCATTCAAATCCCAACCATTCCATGGTTTTTTTTTTAGTTATATAAACTGACATTATAATAAATATTAAAACATGAATCTTATGGAAATAATGTATTTGAATAATTTCGTAACTAAGTATTAAAATAACGCAGTAAAGTTTGGCACAAAATGACAGCCATTGTTAGGACAATACAGGTTTTTCTTTCGCTGTGATTAATTACACTTATCACTCAAATAGGACCTATGTGTTAAACAAAACTACCATAAGAAATGCACTTAGCATACCTATCCTTTTTGTCTATATATGTTACATGGATGCCTGAGGTATATCTGAGTTTGAGGTCTTAATAAAAATTAAATAACTAAATTTGATTTTTAATTAATTCACACACCTATTATTTACAGCACCATTATCTTTTTATTTCTTAACGAGCACAATATTTAATGTCTATTTCAACTCTAATTAACATCCTTCTTAATGTCTCTGGTTACAGTCTAACTCATGTTCATCATTAACACACGTTCGGTCTATCTGTCGCCATCATTTGTAATGTCTTTCACTCATGCAACCAGTCCAATAGTTCAGCCTGCCAGACGCACTCTTCACTGCTCTGATGCTCGCAGTCGCAGCTCTTCCTCCCGCTGGTCACTTATCTCATCGCGCGCTTCTCGTTCGTCGTCCTTGGTTCGATGCCGCAACCACTCATCCATTCAATAACTGCTGGCTCGGATGCCTGTCACAATTATGTATTGGTCGCCTTGACCATCTGGAAGGTTCAACACACCCGGAGTCACGCTGTCAGTAATCCACATTACATTATTCTTCAGATAAACGCATAAATCCTATCCGAAGGTCAGAAGCAGCGAGCCGCCAAAAGGTTATTGCGGAAGAATGCCTTCATAATTCAAAACTGGTTGGATTATCACTTGCTTGTTATTCCAAAAAAAAATTCCACTGACTTGCAGCTCGCTATCATATCACTACTCCGTCCTCTTCCTCCTGATCGTGCGGGGTGGACCAAGGTCAGCGGCGCAGATCAGACACGTAACAATAATAAACATAGCAGAAAAAATTTACAAAGTTAACTACAATTATATTTGTTTAACTTGGCTGATCCATGTGCATAAGTTTAGCAAAACCATTGTGGTTTTATTCACATTCTTAATATAGTTGTATTAAAATATATTAATCAGAATTTGTGTTAAAATATCAGTAAAATAAAAAACTCATGAAAAAATGTCTGGAAGTGGGTGGGATTGAACCAGCGAACCTAAAATTGTACTTGTCCATGTACACAAAGGGCTATCATACTAACCACTACCCTACCGCAACAACAAGAGTAAATGGTTTGCTTAATAGGATACATTTTTATAATAGTAGTGTAAGCATAAGAGTATTGCCACATCAAATTATTTAGTATTTAGGAAATAAATTAGCATTCTGTGTGCATAAAACTGCTTTACACTATGTAAGAGTTACCTTAAGTCAAACTGAACAGATTTGTGCTTTGAAATTTAATTTGAGTGTTTTCAGTGTATGAGATTAAAGCTGTTCACGTATGCCTGCCATTTTACAGAGTTACACTAAGCATACTCAACAATTATCGTTGACTGCAACTGTTTTAAATGAAGCTTATTTCACTAATTTGGCTCAATTTACCCTAGCTTTTGTTCAATACACTACTGCTTATTTACAAACTTCAGTAATACGAATCAAATTGGAAGGTTATCAAGGTGTCTCGTGCCCCCTTGTTACGATAACGAGATTTCTCGGTTCCCCACAGTGTGGTTAACGAGTATTTTCGATATTGTACTGACATTTTATAGGAAACCGGATGTTACAGAATCGTTCTTCAGTGACAAACTATATTTCTTGAACATATTTTACCAATCGTTATATCACAGCTAACGAGTTACAGAATACAGCTGCAGGGTGGCTAGGATCAGCATTCAGTAAACAGCAATCTCTATAGACATTTCAGTGGCCAGTTACTTAATAATAAGAGCACCCTGGGACCACAGCCCCATTGTGATGAAAGGAATTTTGGTGGACAGCAGGAATCTGCCCCCAGAGGATTTCAGTTGGTCAAGGGGGACCACATACACAGTTCTCAGAGGAAACAAACAAATTGTGGAACCACTCGCACAATGCACCAACCTTTGGACACTCCAAGAATAGTGTACATGTCTTGTGATGTATTCCCAGAACCAACTATGTATGTTAACCTATGGAGTGCTGGCCTCACAGAAGGTGAAGGGGGCGCCCCATACACTTTTTGAGGAAATCCTGCTATGGATAATTTAGTGGCGCTCAGACAGAGGCTTAGTTCCGAGTGCAATGTTTCAAAGGCTGTAACATGAAAATGGTGTACCGTCCCCTCAATGTGGGTGTGTACTTCGTTATTACAGTAATGTGTTAGTAATGTGCCATACATCCATAGCACCTGCAATTAAGGATTTTTATTATTTCAGCCCTTAAACATGGCACTTAATCACAGGTTGAGAGTTCCAAGTGCTAGGAATTGATAAGTCGTCCTCTCAAAATACATATTTCGTTAAACCAGCAATGTGTTAGTAACGTACTGTAGAACCATAACACCTGCAATTAAAGTTTATTTTTTAAAGCTCTTAAATGTGCAACTTAATCACAGGCTGAGAGTTCAGAGTGCTGAGATTCAAGGCCAAGGAATTGATGTGCCGTCCTCTCAATGCTAATGCATAGTTTGGATCTGCAGCAATGTGTTAGTTTGTTTTGTAGGTCTCTGAATATGCAACTTCTGAGCACCTGTGTGAGAAAAGTCCGATGTTTGAAGGCTAATAGCAAAAAATGGGGGACTAGGCCCTCGGACCTTTCAATATACCTCTACACTACACTTCTTGTGAATAAACAATGGTAGATCTTATTAACGGTCCATGCTAATTATAAGATTCCGAATTTGTCAGATAGGAACTCGGGTCGATTTGATCAATTACAAGATGGTAAGTAGCAAGTAAGCTCTTTGCTTCATCGGGACTATTTTCATTAAGTCATAATAAATTTTAACATAGCTCTTGGACTGTTATACAAAGAATATCCAGTCAGAAACCCACAGCAATAGTTTTTACCAGTCGTCACAATTCTGAACCACTGCTCTGAATTTTGCAGAAGTGGTTAACTGCAAATATTTTATTATGAAGCATGGGTACCGACATGTGACATGCATATGAATGTTGCCCAAAATTGGCTGGTCTTTATGAAGAGGAGATTTAAACTGTCGACAGAATCTTTCATGTAAACATGCAGGCAGAATTTTGTCAGCCATTTAAGAGTAATTTTTAAATTGAAGGCCCTCGACATGGATTGACATTGATAATGTACTGATCCAAGAGCTGCATACTAATTTTAAGCATTAAAGGATCAAGAAATTTATAAATCAATAAATTTTTGTTTTTTTACTCAGAATTTTTTTTAAACAAGCGAAAGGTTAACCACTTACCAACCCGCCAAAATTGAGGTTTACCGCCAATTGTAGTCTGATAATAAATATCGTCNCGCCAATTGTAGTCTGATAATATATATCGTCTGATGACGTCACTTAACCTTGCGTTATCAATTTCAGCTACAACCAAACAAGTTTCATTTTACGTGTTTGGATACCCCTTGACACATGACACTCGTTTCAAGTGCTGAGTGCGAGTACGGATAGAAAATAAATGCTCTTCGGCTGTAGTGTCTTGTGCAGTTAAACCCCGCACCGTAAGTGGAAGCAAGCAGCGGTGAGTGTTTACATTATGAGGGAAAACTAATATTTCAAATCATATTTATTTTGTGTGCGCGCTTGGCTTTGTTTTCTTTGCATTCATTCTCCCCCAGAACGCGAGATCGAATGCAATACAATTCTTACATATAAAATGTGCGATATTGCCAGTCAGTATATTTATATACAAGATAATTCATATTTGATACTGGTACTGAACGTTACCTTTGTATCCGAAAAAAAAATTTATCATGTCCATACTTTTAATGCAGTAGGCAACGAAATTGACGAAAATAAAATAATACAATTATACAAATTCTACTAGCTTCCGACTTCATCACCATAGATGTGTGTATCACAATTCACAACCAGGAGATGGCATGTTGTGACGTAGGGAAGTCACCTAGGGTGGTTTTACTTTTGACGCTCTAGCCGCCATCACTGTAGCCCAAAACATTGTGCTTACATTAGTATGACGTTGCGAGAAAGGTTACATTCGTAGCATTTGGTATTAAACAAAGATGATGAGAAATAAATAAATATTACAATTAACGCGTGAAGTTTTACTAGTTTATTATTGGCTTGTGTTAGTTGTGTAATCAAATAATTTTCTCGTTAACTACAGCATGAGACCACATACTCAAAGTATTCGGTTATAGTTAACAATAAACACGATTTTTAAATATATTGTATAATAAGCATGCTACCATTGTCGTGTAGTAGAATATAGTTTACGTTCAGTTTTAATAATTATAGTCTTCGTAAAATATACCAACGATACTTGTTGGTATGTAGGCGACGTTACACGTTCTGATGTTGACAACTAAGCCTTGTATATAATATATGTATATGTACATAACCTATATGTCTATTATAGTCTTGTGTACCCATAAGTTTATATCCCCACTTTGACCCAAAACAGTATTGTTTGAAGTGTGTTCCCCTGTAACTCCCTGTCCAACCGACCAACAAAGATAACCTTGTATTGTACAGTTTCTGTATGCGAGTCTAGGCAGGCTCTTTGGAATATTCAATAAATAAAATAATAAAACATTGTTTTGATGCAAGAAAGGATATATTTCTTGACAGTGTTCGAATTTACAAAAAATATGGCATTGGNTAATAAAACATTGTTTTGATGCAAGAAAGGATATATTTCTTGACAGTGTTCGAATTTACAAAAAATATGGCATTGGAGTTGATTTTCGCGTGGCGGTGGGCAAATGTTATATGTATATGTAATGCAGGGTGCTTATCAGTCATGAGTGCAACAAAACAGCGACCAGCAGCCTAGCAGCATTTTTGGAAGGCAAAGTTCACATGTTCTTGAGCTACGAATAAACACTTACTTGCTGACCTTTCTATTTTTAATTTCTACACTACAATGACTCGGGAATTTTGTTTCCATTATGACTCCTTCTCTTGTAACAATATTTAATGTCAACATAGTAAATTGTTTCTGGTAGATAAATTCAAATCCGATTTTAGTCATTCCCTCTCTTTAAATTACATTAGTTCTCTGTTGTGATATAGTTATACATTTTTTACCCTTTATTGCAGGGTACAGTTTGATTTATTGCACCTACAATATTACATGTAGTGCATAACTAAAACACNGCAGGGTACAGTTTGATTTATTGCACCTACAATATTACATGTAGTGCATAACTAAAACACTGAAATTAAAATTTTACTGCATTGTCTGCACTGGACAATAAATTATTTTAGCAACTTTTCAGAAGAAAAAAGGGGATGAGAGACATTTCTGGATAATTGTATTTTCTGTATCTACAAAAATGCAATTTAGTTGGGCTTAGTCAGTAGCCACGATTTTAATTCAGCCCAAAAAAAAAATCACATTGGGGAGAGAAAGCAATTTTTATTTTATTTGAAACAAAAGAATTGGTTACAGTGGGATATGCTATATATAAATACACTTTTACAGATAATAGAGCAACCAACATATTATAGTGGCTATGTTAAACTGTATGAAAATTTACTATATAAGTTAGTTTGGGTAGTTTAATTAGATTAGGATACATTGTTGAACTACAATGGGTGAAAGGTGCATGCACCGCAATGATGTCGATAGCAAGCTCACGTGTACTGACCATTGCCAAAGTGGTCCACAGACACACTTGTCACAAAATTGTTTTTTTTTGTCACCTACCAAATCTTGTAATTATTTTTAGTTTGAAATTGTCGTCTTGACATGTTAAAAAATATTCAGTTTCAATATCTCAGAACCACGCTGCAGAAACTTAACAAACAAACACCCATCTAAGATAAAGCATTGTCACTAGCAGCAGTTTATTCAGCTGAAGCTGCAATGCTGCTTGCACCAGTAATTGTCAGTGCTCTGGCTGCACTTTGGGGGCACATATTGTATTAGGTCTTACAACTTCACCATTACAAATAATTATTACATATTTAAACAAAATATATAATATATTCACATAGCTTAAATATACAATAAACAATTGTGTAGTTTCACTCTCTAGATATTGTTTAAATTCATGATTGAATTGCATAATTTAATTTCGCTTTGTGTAAGTGTTCATGTCTGTTTATTCACCTCATGTGTATTTTTCATAAATATACGCATAAAACTGGTTGTAATGTAATGTTTCATCTTCGTGGTGACAGTTTATATTCGCTCAAATGTATTTGTTAAATGAAATAACATGATGAGAGAAGGATCAATAATATTGCACAGAAAACATAGTCAGATTACAATATAAAAAAATAACACATGGCGAGGTCTGTACAATTCATGCAACATAACAAAGTGATAATGTGTTGTTTACTCTGTGTTCTAAAGTTGGGAGTACCATAGAACATACTTCGGCGTGCTTCAGCAAACAAATTAATCGGAAAAGGATATCTTGTTATGGCCATGAGTAACAACTCTCTACTTGTATGCTCTTTGCAACCACATAGGGATGGAGAATATTTCCAGTCACAGAGACTTTTGTCACAGTTACCAGATTGTCACAGTGTGATGTGGACCACTCCTGCATTGTCTGGCACGAACACTGCCATCACATCATCGGCCCACAGTCGCTGCACCAGTGCAGCCCGCGGAACAAGCACATCGTGCATCCCGATACATGCCCACATCGTTCACTTGGGAACGGGTCATGACCCGATACCGAGTGATTGAACCGAGTGCCTGTGGCATCCCTAGAGAGATCTGTGTAATTATAATAGGAGTGAAGTGTTAGAATATGTAGTAAATAGCATTTGAATTTTTCGCGTACGGGCAAATGTTTGTGATATTCGCCCTTAGGGGATTGTGAAGTAATAGCAAAAGAAATGCATGCCACATGAATATTTTGTGAGGTGTAGAGTAGCAAGGCTAGGGTATTTGAAGTGTTCTATATAGTTTTCCGAGTGCAATTGTGTGTCTAACCAAGCCAATTAGTGACGTGGGAAAAAATTAGTCTTTCTCTCAACCTTACCATGTCGGTCGTAAGGTGCCTCAAAACTTAACAGACCTAAATTTCCCACGTGCTGCAAGGCACCACATAATCATGTTTTGTATTTAAATTAGTGCTTAAGAAAGAACTCCTAACTCTCTACAGGATTAAGATAACTAACTCAGAACGTTTCAGTGTTTTATGTGTGTATGTTTCGAGTTCAATGTTAATGAGGTCAGTTAATTAAATTACCTCGCGGAGTGGAGCGTGTTCTCGGCAAGGATGCCACTCGTCCGCACCATCTCCGGTAGACTGATTCCATGGGTTCTAGGTGTTGCATGTGCATCGCGTTTGGGGGGACGGGACTTTCATACTTTGTTCTGAACACTTAATGGCAATAGGCTAATGTAATTTATTGGAACTTTTATTTAGTTTACCAACAGTCTTCCCCTCATTCGCAACATCTCCCCATCAGCTCAATTTACCGACCCCGGAGGTTTAATTACTATTGTAAGTTTTCGCACCATTATTACAGTAATGGCCACTGGTAGGCCATTACTNTGGTAGGCCTTACGAGTCAGGTCCACTTTAATTTGCATTGTATACATGTAATTCTACACTATTCGGCAATACAATTTACTTTAGTTAACCAAAACCTGTGGGTTCTCATTTAGTGTTGTAATTCGGACCCTGGTCCTATCCAGGAAGTCATCGATGCCTCAAGTAGACATCCTTCATTTATAAGGTAAAAGGAAAAGGATATATTAAGGTGTGCTGGGAAGGCTGAATACCCCGGCTATATATTACGTTTTTCTGTAAATGTATACCGTATGTGTCAGGGATACGGCCACTTGGTCGTTCGGCTCACGATCCTGAGAACTGTGACTTCGTGTTCACCCAGTGAGCTGGCACCCATTATATTAGAAATAGGAATATTGTGTAATATTCTGACTTTTCCGAACATAGTCGCCGGACGACGTCCACATTACTATCCCCGACTCCTCAGGTAACATTAAGTGACAAGTAGTGACAGATTCTTCAAAGTCAATGCTTCTGCTTGTTGCTCCTCTCATGGTGCGCGGGTCGCAGGGTGCAATCCCTTTGACCTTGGCCACGTTCCACTTGGCATTGACAGCACTGACAAGTAGCATACCAAAAGAAACACCTTCAGTAAAAATCCGTACTCTGTAGCGCTTAGTCGTGGAACCAGGTGGAAATGTCTTCAACAGAATTTTCAGCAAGAATAATGGTGTCTGCTATGCGTGACAAAGCAATGGTAGGCCTAAACATGTTGTCAACAGGGATGGATATTTTTTTATTTTCATCTTCATCTGATTCAGACTCATAAATTGATTATGAGATCGAAGAATGTGAAAATATACTTACAACCTTCATCTTTTGCATCTAACAACAACATAACTTGCTCGTTATCCATCGCCACTATATTGCATCGTCTGCTTTTACTGAGATTGCTTGACCTGTACTTTAGTAGCTTCAGCTGGAAGTATAGACTCCAATCCAGGCACCACAACTCCATTCGTCAGATACTGAACAGCATATAGTATGTAAAGGAATGCTCGTCAGTAACTTCAACTGCTGTCAGTACCAAGTGGATCGCGGTCCTTTTCGCGATGTACTACAGAACATTCCAAACCATTTGGTTATAAATTTCGTGGCTAGAATGCATGGTGCGTCCGTTGCCATGCCGAACTCTGAAGCAGTTCCGAACTCATCACTATATTTTGTAATGAAGTACTCTTTATTGAACTTGGCCTGATAATTCGTTCTGGACTTATATATTTTTATTTATTTGTGAAATGTACGATTACTATTACTGAACTCAGATGTGACGGTTTAATTTCTGACACGAGTGAATTAGCCACATGGGAGGGCACCAATTGACACGAGGAAATTTGCATTTTTTATAGTGTTTATAATGGCTTGTTGTGTTTGCTAACTATTTATTTTATATACATACAAGTTTTATATACATTTCCGAATTGGGGTGTATGCATGTATGTATACCGCAGTCCAGCCTCCACTTACCTCCAAGTTGCAGTGGTCTCATGGCCAGGGTGTCTGCCTACGAATCCAATGGTGGCCAAATGATCCCGTGCTCCTACAGCATTTTTTAGTTCCAAAACAGCCAATTGAAAAATCCAGCTCTCCTAGCAATTACTGTTAGAACTAAACAGACCGATGCCTGTGCATCCCTGCAAGCGACGAGAGAACCAACACAAAATGGTCGTGGCGATACCTGCACTCCTAGCTGCTAATGATAGAACTTTAGATATGAACATACTCTGGTGGTGGACATGGGAATTATAGATGGCAGCCTACAGCAGATTATGATGGTGGCACACACTGGTAGTCATCTTCACCCCTAGTAGATGGCGAGGGAACTACAACATCCAAGATGGCGGATGGAGAAGGGATGAGAGAGGGAGAGAGACAAGAAGGAATGATAGAGCATGAAAAACCAAATTGGAATGACAGAACATGAAAAAACAAGGTGAAATGACAGCATGAGTTTGAGAATAGGGGAAAAAGGGAATTTCCGAGGGGAAAACAAGATGGCCACCATTGACGAGGTTCAACTAAGCATGAGGTTTCGTCATGAGATCATCCAGGATGGCCACCACCGTAGCACCTATCTTCTGCGTCCCACGCCCCTGGCAGTGATGCCCCTTTCCTAGCTACCCACCGCATTGGTGTTTAATTCTGTGTAANCCTCGCGGAGTGGAGCGTGTTCTCGGCAAGGATGCCACTCGTCCGCACCATCTCCGGTAGACTGATTCCATGGGTTTTAGGTGTTGCATGTGCATCGCGTTTGGGGGGACGGGACTTTCATACTTTGTTCTGAACACTTAATGGCAATAGGCTAATGTAATTTATTGGAACTTTTATTTAGTTTACCAACAGTCTTCCCCTCATTCGCAACATCTCTCCATCAGCTCAATTTACCGACCCCGGAGGTTTAATTACTATTGTAAGTTTTCGCACCATTCTTGGCCTTATTGTACAGTAATGGCCACTGGTAGGCCTTACGAGTCAGGTCCACTTTAATTTGCATTGTATACATGTAATTCTACACTATTCGGCAATACAATTTACTTTAGTTAACCAAAACCTGTGGGTTCTCATTTAGTGTTGTAATTCGGACCCTGGTCCTATCCAGGAAGTCATCGATGCCTCAAGTAGACATCCTTCATTTATAAGGTAAAAGGAAAAGGATATATTAAGGTGTGCTGGGAAGGCTGAATACCCCGGCTATATATTACGTTTTTCTGTAAATGTATACCGTATGTGTCAGGGATATGGCCACTTGGTCGTTCGGCTCACGATCCTGAGAACTGTGTCTTTGTGTTCACCCAGTGAGCTGGCACCCATTATATTAGAAATAGGAATATTGTGTAATATTCTGACTTTTCCGAACATAGTCGCCGGACGACGTCCACATTACTATCCCCGACTCCTCAGGTAACATTAAGTGACAAGTAGTGACAGATTCTTCAAAGTCAATGCTTCTGCTTGTTGCTCNATCCCCGACTCCTCAGGTAACATTAAGTGACAAGTAGTGACAGATTCTTCAAAGTCAATGCTTCTGCTTGTTGCTCCTCTCATGGTGCGCGGGTCGCAGGGTGCAATCCCTTTGACCTTGGCCACGTTCCACTTGGCATTGACAGCACTGACAAGTAGCATACCAAAAGAAACACCTTCAGTAAAAATCCGTACTCTGTAGCGCTTAGTCGTGGAACCAGGTGGAAATGTCTTCAACAGAATTTTCAGCAAGAATAATGGTGTCTGCTATGCGTGACAAAGCAATGGTAGGCCTAAACATGTTGTCAACAGGGATGGATATTTTTTTATTTTCATCTTCATCTGATTCAGACTCATAAATTGATTATGAGATCGAAGAATGTGAAAATATACTTACAACCTTCATCTTTTGCATCTAACAACAACATAACTTGNAATTGATTATGAGATCGAAGAATGTGAAAATATACTTACAACCTTCATCTTTTGCATCTAACAACAACATAACTTGTCGTTATCCATCGCCACTATATTGCATCGTCTGCTTTTACTGAGATTGCTTGACCTGTACTTTAGTAGCTTCAGCTGGAAGTATAGACTCCAATCCAGGCACCACAACTCCATTCGTCAGATACTGAACAGCATCTAGTATGTAAAGGAATGCTCGTCAGTAACTTCAGCTGCTGTCAGTACCAAGTGGATCGCGGTCCTTTTCGCGATGTACTACAGAACATTCCAAGCCATTTGGTTATAAATTTCGTGGCTAGAATGCATGGTGCGTCCGTTGCCATGCCGAACTCTGAAGCAGTTCCGAACTCATCACTATATTTTGTAATGAAGTACTCTTTATTGAACTTTGCCTGATAATTCGTTCTGGACTTATATATTTTTATTTATTTGTGAAATGTACGATTACTATTACTGAACTCAGATGTGATGGTTTAATTTCTGACACGAGTGAATTAGCCACATGGGAGGGCACCAATTGACACGAGGAAATTGGCATTTTTTATAGTGTTTATAACGGCTTGTTGTGTTTGCTAACTATTTATTTTATATACATACAAGTTTTTATATATATTTCCGAATTGGGGTGTATGCATGTATGTATACCGCAGTCCAGCCTCCACTTACCTCCACGTTGCAGTGGTCTCATGGCCAGGGTGTCTGCCTACGAATCCAATGGTGGCCAAATGATCCCGTGCTCCTACAGAATTTTTTAGTTCCAAAACAGCCAATTGAAATATCCAGCTCTCCTAGCAATTACTGTTAGAACTAAACAGACCGATGCCTGTGCATCCCTGCAAGCGACGAGAGAACCAACACAAAATGGTCGTGGCGATACCTGCACTCCTAGCTGCTAATGATAGAACTTTAGATATGAACATACTCTGGTGGTGGACATGGGAATTATAGATGGCAGCCTACAGCAGATTATGATGGTGGCACACACTGGTAGTCATCTTCACCCCTAGTAGGTGGCGAGGGAACTACAACATCCAAGATGGCGGATGGAGAAGGGATGAGAGAGGGAGAGAGACAAGAAGGAATGATAGAGCATGAAAAACCAAATTGGAATGCCAGAACATGAAAAAACAAGGTGAAATGACAGCATGAGTTTGAGAATAGGGGAAAAAGGTAATTTCCGAGGGGAAAACAAGATGGCCACCATTGACGAGGTTCAACTAAGCATGAGGTTTCGTCATGAGATCATCCAGGATGGCCACCACCGTAGCACCTGGCTTCTGCGTCCCACGCCCCTGGCAGTGATGCCCCTTTCCTAGCTACCCACCGCATTGGTGTTTAATTCTGTGTAANGCTTCTGCGTCCCACGCCCCTGGCAGTGATGCCCCTTTCCTAGCTACCCACCGCATTGGTGTTTAATTCTGTGTAATTGTATATTGCATAAACTATTTATTACTAGCTATCACCAACACACCTATTTTATCTCTGTTTTTATTCGTATTAATTATAAATAAAATATAATAATTTACAGATAAAATGCAAGTGAAAGTTCAGTTTAACCAAAAAATAATGTACTTCTATATCAACACAATTATAAAACGCTTGTGATACATTATATATTTAGGAAACAACCAAAAAGTCACAATGTATGACTATTAGGTTCATTCCTAAGTATGTAATGTATAACAAGCGTTTTATAATTATGTTGATATAGAAGTACTTTATTAGGTGTGAAGAAATCACGAATAGACTAAACAGTTCCAATTTGCCATAAGTGGTTAAAGAGGTTCGCAAATAATTGTCGAGATGGTTAACATTTATTGGGGTATTGTTACACATTACCAGAACGAACAGCATTTGTTGTACGTTCGCCATACACCGTGAGCATGTCGGCTATTTCAGCATTAGTAAATACAATCTTCCAGTATGTCGTACATCTAGGTAGTATGAAATGTCACAAAATACTGACAAGGATGCCCCGATGCAGTCAGTGTAAAGGAAATCGAATCTAAACAAACATACGAANAAATGTCACAAAATACTGACAAGGATGCCCCGATGCAGTCAGTGTAAAGGAAATCGAATCTAAACAAACATACGAATATCGTAGCCTAGTAACTAAGCAGTTAAATGGAGCAGACAACTGTCGGTATTTAAAATTGTCATATTACAACGGTATGTAAACAACTTGCACTAGAATCTTGCAAAAAAAACCACTGACTTTCTAATTTCCTCTAGTTTTATTTTCTCGATGTGAATAGGCATTGTTCCATTTGAAAAAAAAGTGTAACTTTGTTTAAGAAATACACATTCTAATAATTATGAAAAATTTTGTCTGGACTACAATTAAGAGCACTTATCTAATCTTCAATTCTGTGAAATCATCACATCAATATGACCTTTCATTTCCAAAATATTTGCGGTACAAGTTTTAGGCGATGCAGCCTGTAATTTGATAAACTGGACCTGCGACATAAAGAAAATAATTTTTTTTTCTAAAATGGTTTTTTATAATACTCGAATGAAAGCATTAATTATAATATTGAGATTAAATAAACTAGATGCGTTCTTGAAATCATTTGCAAAAAACTTATATAGGGTCGATGGTAGCAAAAAGTAGCTAAAAGCTGGAAAATACTTGGAAAAACAAAAAGCTGATCCACAAGGTAGAATGGAAGGAAGCTTATATTGGCTTATATTGTATACTGGAATGATAAAGACGTATTATTCAGCGGATGAGCTGGAGGTGTCATTTCTCTTTACTAAGTATTTTCACCCGCGAAACGAAAGTAGTCTGCAATTATTATTTTTAAAATAAAATTATCAATTTTTTGTACGAATAATAAAACTTTAAGTGAGGGTTTTCTTTATTATGTAAATTTAGTTATTTATCGATATTTCTTTTTCTTGAAAATATAAACTGGAGAGCCAAAAAAACTGGTATAGGCATGCGTATGCAAATAACAGAGGTATGGAACCAATCCGAGTAGCATGATGCGGTCGGCAGCACCTATATAAGACAACAAGCGTCTGGCAAAGTTGCTAGATCGGTTACTGCTGCTACAATGGCAGGTTATCAAGATTTAAGTGAGTTTGAACGCGGTGTTATAGTCGGTGCACGAGAGATGGGACATAGCATCTCCGAGGTAGCGATAAAACTTGGATTTTCGCGTACGACCATTTCACGAGTGTACCATGAACATCGAGAATCCAGCAAAACATCAAATCGTCGACATCGCTGCGGCCGGAAAAAGATCGTGAACGAACGGGACAAACAACGACTAATGAAAATCATTAAATGTGACACATGCAACCCTTTCTCAAATTGCCGCAAATTTCAATGCTGGGGCATCAACTAGTGCCAGTGTGCGAACTATTCAACGGACCATCATTGATATGGGCGTTCGGAGCCGAAGGCCCACTTGTGTACCATTGTTGACTGCATGGCACAAAGCTTTACGCCTCGCCTGGGCCCAACAACACTGCCATTAAACTGTTGATGACTGGAAACATGTTGCCTGGTCTGATGAGTCTCGTTTCCAATTGTATCGGGCGGATGGACGTGTACGGGTATGGAGATATCCTTTGAATCCATGGACCCTACATGTCAACAGGGGACTGTTCAAACTGGTGGAGGCTCTGTCATGGTAAGGGGCGTGTGCAGTTGGCGTGAAATGGGACCCCTGATATGTCTAGGTACGACTCTGACAGGTGACAGATAAGTAATCATCATGTCCGATCACTTGCACCCATTCATGTCCATTGTGCATTCCGACGGATGTGGACAATTCCAGCAGGACAATGCGACACCCCACACGTCGAAAGTTGCTACCGAGTGGCTCCAGGAACATTCTTCTGACTTTAGACACTTCCATTGGCCACCTAAATCACCAAACATGAACATTATTGAGCATATTTGGGATGCCTTGCAACGTGCTGTTCAGAAGAGATCTCCACCGCCTCGCACTCCTATGGATTT
>NQII01006861.1:42537-61976 GCA_002778355.1 Clitarchus hookeri | reverse complement strand
ACAGTGTAATTTATTAGTAAATTGGACCTAGAGACAACAGTGTCGACGTATTCCTACGCCCTGTCACTGAGGGCTAGCATCAAATGCTGGCGCCTCACGCCACAGAGCAGAATCAATACCTACTTCCAAACTTCAGCATTTGGCAGGTATCAGTTTTCATAGTAATGTATGTTTACATTACCGGTTCTTCTTTTTATATTTTAACCAACATAATTCATTCCAACATTTTCTGGACTTTGTCGGGATGTTTCCATAGTGTGGTTTGCCTTAACATTCTCTATGTATTTGCGATTTGCAATATGACGTGGCATTAGCTTACGTAAAAATAGTATGACTAAATAATCACTTATACATATGATCACAAAAGAGCAAAAATAGTTACCAATTTTCGTGGGACAAAACGGGTACAGTAGTAGCATTGGCTGCAAGGGAATTCAACAAAATAATTCCAATGTAAGATTAATATTAACACTGCCCAGCATTATTAAACACAAATACTGGCGTAACTCACAAATTCACTCCTAAACATACTTCCTGAAGCCAAGCCACGCCATTTTTATGTCTGTCATGAATACCACTCTGAAAGTCGTGAAATGCACAAGAAAGTGTATCAAAAAGATTTCAAGAGATAAATAATAATANTCATGAATACCACTCTGAAAGTCGTGAAATGCACAAGAAAGTGTATCAAAAAGATTTCAAGAGATAAATAATAATAGCGAACAAATTTTCTTGCATAACATTATGATAAACTGTGTTTAAAATTAAGACTTTTATGTAAGCGAAAATTTAATCAAAATTATTATAATTCACTGTAAAAGTTTTGGCCTTTAGCGTATAGCGATTGGAAAATGTGTTCATCCCTGCCCTATAGTATGTCCACCCCGTGCTCTACAGCATAGATTTACTTACAGTTTACCTCATATTCATAGTCTTGTTTCAGAAGAAATTATGCTTGTATGGTACTTTGCAGTGTCGGTTGTTGTTTTGTTCTCATAGGAGTTCGTGTTTGTATAATATTTATATTGCAGTTNGTATGGTACTTTGCAGTGTCGGTTGTTGTTTTGTTCTCATAGGAGTTCGTGTTTGTATAATATTTATATTGCAGTTTATACAACTGCATATACGGGATACAAAAATATTATNTGTATGGTACTTTGCAGTGTCGGTTGTTGTTTTGTTCTCATAGGAGTTCGTGTTTGTATAATATTTATATTGCAGTTGTATAATTGATATACGGGATACAAAAATATTAGTTTTTATTTTTTATTGGAATTCAGATTAAATATTCACAGTATCGCATTTTATGGACACCGAAAAAAATACACAATTAAGAAAATTAGCAAAGTAACCGAGGAGAGGTAGATCAAATACGTCGCATTTGGGTAAATTTCAGCTTAGTTACTTAATTATGAATTTATTTTTAATGTGCCCAAATTTTTTAACGTTACGGGTACCAGAAGCGAAACTGTCCACAGTTACACTGTAAAAAGTAATTTCATTTAGAAATTAAAATAAGTTTTACTTCTTGAAAATAAAATCCATACGGCGACTTTTCATAATTGCAAACTTTTCAATCACTCTGTTGATGAAGTCGGAAATATTTGTTATCATTTATTTTCCTATTGATAGCATTGCCAATGCATTAAGGTGATCTTGACACATAGTGTTCCTCAAAAAGGTATTTACCATTTTTAAAGCTGAAAAACAACATTCTGCTTCAGCAGTTGTCATTGGCGTGGTAAGTAATATACGAAGTAGTTTAGTTACTTCCTAAAATGTGTCCTCTATGTTGTTGTTCGTAATGAAATTCGCAACCATAAGGTGCCGTGAATTTGCCGAAAATCCTGTCTCTCGTACAAAACAGAAAATTCTGTTTTCAGTCTTTTTTGTTTAAAACAGGATAAGTTGTTACAGAAATATCTAATAGATTATCAGGAAATCTAGATGAATAAGCAGCAAAGTTTCCTCCATCTATCAATTTAGCAGCTTCATAGTGCTCCGAGTTTTCGAACCTGTCTTTTGTGTGAGTGATTATTGCATCACAATCTTCTTTTGCAGCCATACTTAAGTATTTACGCCTACATCGATTAGATGCACTTCAGTCATTTCGTCAACTTTAAGGTCACTGTAAATAGTTTCAATGCTATCTCGCACACTTTGTACAGCTTGTAAAAAACATTCCAGCCCATTTTTATTACTTAAAAAATCCGTCTGACGAGACTGTACTTGATGGAATAGAATGTCAACATGAGGCATGATCCTGTGAAAAAATAAGAGCCAGAAACGGTATTCTTTATCCTAAAGAAAATGACTGAATCCACGGGCCTTACATATAGTTTCTTTGCTCTGGCCACTTTAGTTTTTCAAAACACTCAATTAACGCATCCCTATTTTCATAAACCATATTTATGATTCTAGACTTAAAATTACACCTTTTTTGAGATGTCCTTCGAATACTACATTTCAATTTCTATTCTTATATAGTCAGTCGTATGGATGAATTTGAAAAAAAAAAAAAAACTGGTATGCCCTCGAATATAGAGAAAAATACTCTGGCAGGTTTATTTTGTGAGGCACACTGACTAATTATCAGATTCAACTGATGTGCTTAGAAGTGTGTGAAGCGGGCATTACTTAAAACATTTCTTATTTTATCTTGTAAGTCATTTATTTTTCCGCACATGACTGCAGCCCCATCTCCTTACTTTCACCGATTAACATACGTAGTTCTTTAAGGATGCATTCTGAAATAGCTTTTGCATCTTGCCCTTCTGTATTCAAAAAACACCAAAATCTTTCATAAAATTTTGCACAATATTCATATCATAAAACTAAAATAGTTTGACTGCGATATGAAATGTCAGTTGTGTCACCGGCAATGAGAGCGACATATTTAGCCGAATAAATGTCATGTTGAATTGCTTCCCGACAGATCTCCAATATACAGCCCAGCAAGTCATTCTGAATAGTTTTGAAGTACCTTAAATACAATACTACTTTCCACATGATTCTTGATAGCAGAGTCTACGCTACCGATTAAATCAATCAGACCCCTGAATATTCCCGGGTATCTGATGTCTCCGATACATCATTACCTCTAAGCGCCAGTTCAAAAGCACCGCAAAATTCGACACAGTCAATAATCTTAGATTAAATGTAAAGATTTTTTTCTACTTGCTCGTTATGTTTTTGTATTGACAAACAATAAGGGGCATCAAGCTGAGTTGCTATGTCAATCTTGCCAATATTGGCCAGATTAAGTACATTTGCGATATGTGTTTTGTTTTCAGATTTCTTTTAATTTATCTTTTAAGTCCCATAAGTCTTTTACACCTTTCGTACTCCACGAGGGTTCCTCATGGAACAATACAAATGGAAAATAAAACAGTGTGTTTCTTACCGGACACCCGCAAATCCACGATGTTTCATCGTATATATTCTTATTGAAATATCGATTGTATTAGCCTTTTTTTATTTTTGTAGCTTGTCGTAAAATTAAGGTCGGGAACTGGTCGGCCTAACGTCTTGATTTCAAGTCTTTCTGTGAATGTTTTTCGCGCGAATGGTGTATCCAACAAGGCACCCACTGAATTAATTATAAACAAACCTTTCACATAATACACACAAAATCCCGACACAACGTAAACAGAACGGAAGTTGACCGGAAACTTGTCAAGCCATCTAAAATGGTTGTCGTCGTAAATATTCGGTAAGTGTCGGAAGGTTTCGGCAGTTGCGGGGGACATCTGTGTTTCACTGAATTCAGTGAACTCCAAGCAAGGTTCCTACGGCACTTAGGAGAGCGGGGGAGGGGGGAAGAGAGTGACGATTGCTGTTTCTACCTGCCATGACATCGCCTTTCCAAGCACTGCATTTGCCATACCTGCATGTAGGGTTACCAGGTCGCCAAACCTAATAGCCGGACAGACCAGCCAGTTTGGCCGGACATTTGGGTAAANCCTGCATGGCAAGTACCGGCAAGTCCCCACAGGTTGGCAGTTAGTAGGTGGGAAAACTTTCTCACTGGCAGAGGAGCAGTGTAACCACACAGATCATATGGAAACATATTAGGAGGCGAGGACATAGTTTGCCCAGTACAATTGCACCGATGCACTACACAGCTGGCCGCCACTGATTGCGAGTAAATATCTTCGACTGGGGACGGGGATGTCTTCCACAGGGGCTGTTGTCATGAGGGCTGCTCGGTGGGCCTTACAACATCCCCTGCGATATGGCATGTCGACGACGGAGTTCCATGGAAACACTCCGTGCACAGGAGGCAGTCCTGTCTGTCTTCGTTATGCTGTAGGGAGGTAGGCAAGTGCTTGAATACACCAGCAATCTGGTGAGGTATATAGACCAGAACAAATTCTTTTGGCAGAAATGGTAACTCGTGCCATTTGTCCAAGGCACTAAGCAAGCACACCATTCTAAGTGCTAAAATTGACGAAAATGTTTTATGGCCATTCGGATTCCACACATACTCTCTGTCTCATGTAACTTGGCAAGATTTTGACAGTTCGACGAAAGTAGCACCAAATGTTTACTTTTCGTTTATGTATCCTTTCGCCATCAGCTGGTCCGTCAAGTAGAGGCTGTATATTTTATCAACACACTGTCAGCTAATCCACTTGCCATTGTACTGTATTGCAAAATAAATTTTAAGGTTTTTATAGACTTACATCTGTCTAAAAAATTGGTGTGTTATAAAAGTAAAAATATAAAACCTTGCAAAATATTAAATATTTGCTAACTCTTTTTTAATTTGTCCGAGACAGCGAATTTGGGCTGACATTTGCGAGACGGTAGTTGTAGCTATTATCACACTTTGGACGTCATAGCGAATATAACTGGAACTAAAAGTAATTCGGGAAACTTGATTGACAACACATTTTTATTCGCTAACAACTCATATACGACTATTGATTGCAAAGCAGTTATTCTGATATTACTGATACTAAACAGTTAAGAGTTGGAAATATGTGACGTGGAATAACTTAAGAATTGCTTAAAAACTATTCACGTGCGTCTCACTATCTTCGTTTTATTAATACAATATAGTAACAACACGGAGACAAGGAAATGGGTTTTCGGGAGAACAATATGGCGTATAATTTATGTAGACCAGCGCTTCCCAACCTTTTTCATCTCCCGTATGCCTTGAGTAGGATTTTTATTTTCAAGGACCCCTTCCTTCCAACCCACTCCCCCCCCCTCCGGTCTACATACACATACCTTCATAAAATAAATGTTTTTGACATTTAGTAATGTTGTTTTTAATAGTTAAAAGGTAGTAAAAGACGCATCATATATGAAGTATTGATTTTTTTTTACAATCCAAAATTTAGTTTAGCAATGAAATTAAATCCAAGCATAATGAATCATTTTTTCTCATTATTTTTAAAACATATTATTATCATGAATGTTTTATAAGAAAAGTTTTTGTGATGAAAATATAACTCAATGGGATCCTTGAGCTTGAATGCCAGAGCTCAGCTTCTTACATTCCGGCTCAAATGACAAGTACGGCCTCAAACCAGGACCTGCTTCAAGCTTGTTTCGATGTTTATTTTTGATTAAAGCATACGAAGAAAAAGCCCTTTCTACAAGTACTGAGCTTGTAAAAGGCAACAAGTATTTCAGGGCTTTACAGCTGAGACTTTTATATTCTGTCCTCACACATGCCCAGAACGCATTGAAATTTGCATGTTTGAACTTGGATTGCAGAGACGAATCTGTTGACACTTCTATCAGTTCTTCTTTGTCTGAGATTGTCAATTTGTTAGCTTGCTCAAAAAAACATTGATCAAAAGGATTTGTAATCCAGTTATCTTCACAGCTTCGCTCAGGAAAGTAGTGCCTGAACGACACTTGAAGTCCTTTTAAGTGTGAGACTTTATCAGATTTCACTTCTTTGGACAGTTTAAGATTGTTCTCAGCTAGGAAACTGTGAAGAGTGTTGAACGCTTCACTCTGATCCTTGATGATACAGGATTCCCAAGTGTAATTTCTTAAACATTGATTCAATTTTGTCAGCAACTTTGAAGATTGTAATCTAACTATTTTGTAATCCTAAATTTAGTTTATTTATTTCTGAAAAAATATTATTTAAGTATGCAAGCTGCTGAAGCCAATTGCAGTCAAGAAACTTGCAACCCAACTCAAAAGGGTGATCTTCAATAAAAACTTGGGTTTCATTTCTCAATTCAAACAATCGTGTGAGTACTTTCCCTCGAGATAACCACCTTACTTCTGTATGAAAAAGCAATGTGAAATGTAGGCTGTCCATTTCTTCACATAACAATTTAAATAGTCTTGATTTTGTTGCGCTGCTCTTAATAAAGTTAACAATTTTCACGAACTGATTGAGCACTTCTTTCAATGGACCAGGAAGAGGTTTTGAAGCTAAGATTTGTCTATGAATGGAGCAATGGCTCCAAGCAACATGGGGAGCTACTTGTACGATGCGACCGCGCAAGCCTTTGTAACAACCTGACATAGATTTGCCACCATCAGCGCAAACACCACAACAATTTTCTCAATCTATTCAATTTTCATATAAATAACCCTGAATAACATGAAATATGTCTTCACCTGTACATTTTCCAGTAAGAGGGTGGCATAGCAACAGATTTTCTTCATGCACGTTACCATCCAGGTATCTTGCAATTACAAGACAAATTGATAAATTGGAAACATCAGTGCTTTCATCCACTTGAATCGAAAAGAAGGGACTTTTGTTTTATTATTTGAACAACTGAAGATTCAATATCGTCAGACATACCCCCAGTTCTTCTAGAAATTGTATTGTTTGATAAGGGAATTTTTTCAATTTTTCGTACATGTTCTTCACCCAACATGCATCCAACAGCATATTTAATATAATGAGAAATTAAATTTTCAGCAACTGTATGGTTTTTACAGCTTTTAGCAATACGATAACTGATTCTATATGAAGCTTCGACTGCATTATCATTGTCTTTGTTTGCAGATGACAAAAATGAAGTCACTTTAGGGCCTTTTGATAGTCGTTGGAAGAAACTAATGTTTTTTGTTTGTAATTTGGATGTTTTGTATTTAAATGACGCATTAACAGAGATGGTTTCATACTTCCGTTTGATAATATTTCTCCACATACAACGCACAATGGTTGACATTCATCATCACCGGTGAATGAAAACGCATACCTCAAGTATTCATCAAGATATTTTCTTTTCTTTGCGGGTGGAGGAGCATTGATGTTTCGAGATCTTTTAACAGAGCTTATCTTATCTCTTACCAGTGCAGCACTCTGTTGATCAGTTGATGCACTCTCATCCGATTGCGATTTTAAATGAGACTGCTTTGAACTGCTGCTTGCTGCTGATAAGTCACCAGACTTAATGTCTAAGCTAGGTGCAGGGGTATTTATGTTCCGGTTTTCAACCACTTATCTATCTTAACACAAATTAATAACAAACACTAGGCTATTGTTTATGTCCTCAAAACACCAGTAGGTAAAATAATAGCAAAATGTGAT
This sequence comes from Clitarchus hookeri, assembly GCA_002778355.1. Taxonomy (NCBI): domain Eukaryota; kingdom Metazoa; phylum Arthropoda; class Insecta; order Phasmatodea; family Phasmatidae; genus Clitarchus; species Clitarchus hookeri. Next base: position 54,454 of record NQII01006861.1, on the reverse strand, counting down.
TGTACAAAAGGCTGATAGTACTTCGTACTCACTTCACATCAAATGAGACACTGAAGTGGTGGTTTGTTTTTTAGGTAGGTGGGGAAAACTCAGATGTATTATTACTGTATTACTCGTGCGACTCGACTTCGACAGTCGTCTTTCTCAACATCCCTTTACCTAAGCACGCACACACATTTTCAGACCACCACATCTGCATATTTTAGTTTCAAAATATTGATTTCCGCCATTACCGATATTTTTGCGTACCCCCAACAGGCCCCTCGCGTACCCCTAGGGGTACGCGTACCACAGGTTGGGAACCACTGATGTAGACGAACGATTACCGGCTGAATAGAAATTACTAATACACGAAATACATGTTACTTTAAAAATTATGCAGAGATCGCGGAAAAATAAAACTATTGGTATCTGTTCATAAATTTTTTATATATTATACACGAAAGCTATTCTTTTCTGGCTGGTAATGCTTCGGAAAAGAGCGGACAGATGGCGCGCATGGCACGACAGGGTAAGGTGTGAGCCATTTGTGTTGCTCAACAGGTAGCAGCACGTTGGCCTGCCTCTTTATCCCATATTTTTAAAAGTTGACATTTCTTCTATTACTGGCTCGGAACGACACGAACTCGAAATATATTTCGTCAAATTATTAGAAAAAATAATTCAACAATTCCTTCCTATTAGATCTTGTACTTCATGCTTTTGCATTCCATGCTAGGGGGATTTTCTCCGAGTCTTCCCAAATGCGAATACTTTGTTCATGCTCTTACATTCCGTTTTTATTTTCTCATTCATTTCTCCTGAAAGTCCCTGCCACGACGCCCTGACTGGTTGGTGGCCAGTTTGCCAGTCAGTACCAACAGCATTAATTATATTTTTTCCTGCTATTCCCTGCCACTATGCCCCGACTACAGTCGAAAGGATCTTGTCTCTGNATCTTCGACTGGGGACGGGGATGTCTTCCACAGGGGCTGTTGTCATGAGGGCTGCTCGGTGGGCCTTACAACATCCTCTGCGATATGGCATGTCGACGACGGAGTTCCATGGAAACACTCCGTGCACAGGAGGCAGTCCTGTCTGTCTCCGTTGTGCTGTAGGAAGGCAAGCGAGTGCTTGAATACACCAGCAATCTGGTGAGGTATATAGACCAGAACAAATTATTTTGGCAGAAATGGTAACTCGTGCCATTTGTCCAAGGCACTAAGCAAGCACACCCTTCTAAGTGCTAAAATTGACGAAAATATTTTATGGCCATTCGGATTCCACACATACTCTCTGTCTCATGTAACTTGGCAAGATTTTGACAGTTCGACGAAAGNATACCTGCATGGCAAGTACCGGCAAGTCCCCACAGGTTGGCAGTTAGTAGGTGGGAAAACTTTCTCACTGGCAGAGGAGCAGTGTAACCACACAGATCATATGGAAACATATTAGGAGGCGAGGACATAGTTTGCTCAGTACAATTGCACCGATGCACTACACAGCTGGCCGCCACTGATTGCGAGTAAATATCTTCGACTGGGGACGGGGATGTCTTCCACAGGGGCTGTTGTCATGAGGGCTGCTCGGTGGGCCTTACAACATCCTCTGCGATATGGCATGTCGACGACGGAGTTCCATGGAAACACTCCGTGCACAGGAGGCAGTCCTGTCTGTCTTCGTTATGCTGTAGGGAGGTAGGCAAGTGCTTGAATACACCAGCAATCTGGTGAGGTATATAGACCAGAACAAATTCTTTTGGCAGAAATGGTAACTCGTGCCATTTGTCCAAGGCACTAAGCAAGCACACCATTCTAAGTGCTAAAATTGACGAAAATGTTTTATGGCCATTCGGATTCCACACATACTCTCTGTCTCATGTAACTTGGCAAGATTTTGACAGTTCGACGAAAGTAGCACCAAATGTTTACTTTTCGTTTATGTATCCTTTCGTCATCAGCTGGTCCGTCAAGTAGAGGCTGTATATTTTATCAACACACTGTCAGCTAATCCACTTGCCATTGTACTGTATTGCAAAATAAATTTTAAGGTGTTTATAGACTTACATCTGTCTAAAAAAAATTGGTGCGTTATAAAAGTAAAAATATAAAACCTTGCAAAATATTAAATATTTGCTAACTCTTTTTTAATTTGTCCGAGACAGCNTTTTTATAGACTTACATCTGTCTAAAAAATTGGTGTGTTATAAAAGTAAAAATATAAAACCTTGCAAAATATTAAATATTTGCTAACTCTTTTTTAATTTGTCCGAGACAGCGAATTTGGGCTGACATTTGCGAGACGGTAGTTGTAGCTATTATCACACTTTGGACGTCATAGCGAATATAACTGGAACTAAAAGTAATTCGGGAAACTTGATTGACAACACATTTTTATTCGCTAACAACTCATATACGACTATTGATTGCAAAGCAGTTATTCTGATATTACTGATACTAAACAGTTAGAGTTGGAAATATGTGACGTGGCATAACGTAAGAATTGCTTAAAAACTATTCACGCGCGTCTCACTATCTTCGTTTTATTAATACAATATAGTAACAACACGGAGACAAGGAAATGGGTTTTCGGGAGAACANAAGAGTTGGAAATATGTGACGTGGAATAACTTAAGAATTGCTTAAAAACTATTCACGTGCGTCTCACTATCTTCGTTTTATTAATACAATATAGTAACAACACGGAGACAAGGAAATGGGTTTTCGGGAGAACAATATGGCGTATAATTTATGTAGACCAGCGCTTCCCAACCTTTTTCATCTCCCGTATGCCTTGAGTAGGATTTTTATTTTCAAGGACCCCTTCCTTCCAACCCACTCCCCCCCTCCGGTCTACATACACATACCTTCATAAAATAAATGTTTTTGACATTTAGTAATGTTGTTTTTAATAGTTAAAAGGTAGTAAAAGACGCATCATATATGAAGTATTGATTTTATTTTACAATCCAAAATTTAGTTTAGCAATGAAATTACATCCAAGCATAATGAATCATTTTTTCTCATTATTTTTAAAACATATTATTATCATGAATGTTTTATAAGAAAAGTTTTTGTGATGAAAATATAACTCAATGGGATCCTTGAGCTTGNATAAGAAAAGTTTTTGTGATGAAAATATAACTCAATGAGATCCTTGAGCTTGGATGCCAGAGCTCAGCTTCTTAAATTCCGGCTCAAATGACAAGTACAGCCTCAAATCAGGAGCTGCTTCAAGCTTGTTTCGATGTTTATTTTTGATTAAAGCATACGAAGAAGAAGCCCTTTCTACAAGTACTGAGCTTGTAAAAGGCAACAAGTATTTCAGGGCTTTACAGCTGAGACTTTTATATTCTGTCCTCCTCACACATGCCCAGAACTCAGTGAGATTTGCATGTTTGAACTCGGATTGCAGAGACGAATCTGTTGACATATCTATCAGTTCTTCTTTGTCTGAGATTGTCAATTTGTTAGCTTGCTCAAAAAAACATTGATCAAAAGGATTTGTAATCCAGTTATCTTCACAGCTTCGCTCAGGAAAGTAGTGCCTGAACGACACTTGAAGTCCTTTNCAGCTACGCTCAGAAAAGTAGTGCCTGAACGACACTTGAAGTCCTTTAAGTGTGAGACTTTTTCAGATTTCACTTCTTTGGACAGTTTAAGATTGTTCTCAGCTAGGAAACTGTGAAGAGTGTTGAACGCTTCACTCTGATCCTTGATGATACAGGATTCCCAAGTGTAATTTCTTAAACATTGATTCAAATTTGTCAGCAACTTTGAAGATTGTAATCGAACTATTTTGTAATCCTAAATTTAGTTTATTTATTTCTGAAAAAATATCACCTAAGTATGTATGTAAGCTGCTGAAGCCAATTGCAGTCAAGAAACTTGCAACCCAACTCAAAAGGGTGATCTTCAATAAAAACTTGGGTTTCATTTTTCAATTCAAACAATTGTGTGAGTACTTTCCCCCTCGAGATAACCACCTTACTTCTATATGAAAAAGCAATGTGAAATGTAGGCTGTCCATTTCTTCACATAAAAATTTAAATAGTCTTGATTTCGTTGCGCTGCTCTTAATAAAGTTAACAATTTTCACGAACTGATTGAGCACTTCTTTCAATGGACCAGGAAGAGGTTTTGAAGCTAAGCTTTGTCTATGAATGGCGCAATGGCTCCAAGCAACATGGGGANGAGCAATGGCTCCAAGAAACATGGAGAGCTACTTGTACGATGCGACCGCGCAAGCCTTTGTAACAACCTGACATAGATTTGCCACCATCAGCGCAAACACCACAACAATTTTCTCAATCTATTCAATTTTCATATAAATAACCCTGAATAACATGAAATATGTCTTCACCTGTACATTTTCCAGTAAGAGGGTGGCATAGCAACAGATTTTCTTCAAGCACGTTACCATCCAGGTATCTTGAAATGACAAGCAAAATTGATAAATTGGAAAAATCAGTGCTTTCATCCACTTGAATAGGAAATAAGGGACTTTTGTTTTATTTTTTGAACAACTGAAGATTCAATATCGTCAGACATATCCCCAATTCTTCTAGAAATTGTATTGTTTGATAAGGGAATTTTTTCAATTTTTCGTAGATGTTCTTCACCCAACATGCATCCAACAGCATATTTAATATAATGAGAAATTAAATTTTCAGCAACTGTATGGTTTTTACAGCTTTTAGCAATACGGTAACTGATTCTATATGAAGCTTCGACTGCATTATCATTGTCTTTGTTTGCAGATGACAAAAATGAAGTCACTTTAGGGCCTTTTGATAGTCGTTGGAAGAAACTAATGTTTTTTGTTTGTAATTTGGATGTTTTGTATTTAAATGACGCATTAACAGAGATGGTTTCATACTTCCGTTTGATAATATTTCTCCACATACAACGCACAATGGTTGACATTCATCATCACCGGTGAATGAAAACGCATACCTCAAGTATTCATCAAGATATTTTCTTTTCTTTGCGGGTGGAGGAGCATTGATGTTTCGAGATCTTTTAACAGAGCTTATCTTATCTCTTACCAGTGAAGCACTCTGTTGATCAGTTGATGCACTCTCATCCGATTGCGATTTTAAATGAGACTGCTTTGAACTGCTGCTTGCTGCTGATAAGTCACCAGACTTAATGTCTAAGCTAGGTGCAGGGGTATTTATGTTCCGGTTTTCAACCACTTATCTATCTTAACACAAATTAATAACAAACACTAGGCTATTGTTTATGTCCTCAAAACACCAGTAGGTAAAATAATAGCAAAATGTGATTGTACAAAAGGCTGATAGTACTTCGTACTCACTTCATATCAAATGAGACACTGAAGTGGTGGTTTGTTTTTTAGGTAGGCGGGGAAAACTCAGATATATTATTACTGTATGACTCATGCGACTCGACTTCGACAGTCGTCTTTCTCAACATCCCTTTACCTAAGCACGCACACACATTTTCAGACCACCACATCTGCATATTTTAGTTTCAAAATATTGATTTCCGCCATTACCGATATTTTTTGCGTACCCCCAACAGGCCCCTCGCGTACCCCTAGGGGTACGCGTACCACTGGTTGGGAACCACTGATGTAGACGAACCGGCTGAATAGAAATTACTAGTAAGTTACACGAAATACATGTCACTTTAAAAATTATGCAGAGATCGCGGAAAAATAAAACTATTGGTATCTGTTCATACATTTTTTATATATTATACACGAAAGCTATTCTTTTCTGGCTGGTAATGCTTCGGAAAAGAGCGGACAGATGGCGCGCATGGCACGACAGGGTAAGGTGTGAGCCATTTGTGTTGCTCAACAGGTAGCAGCACGTTGGCCTGCCACTTGATCCCATATTTTTAAAAGTTGACATTTCTTCTATTACTGGCTCGGAACGACACGAACTCGAAATATATTTCGTCAAATTATTAGAAAAAATAATTCAACAATTCCTTCCTATTAGATCTTGTACTTCATGCTTTTGCATTCCATGCTAGGGGGATTTTCTCCGAGTCTTCCCAAATGCGAATACTTTGTTCATGCTCTTACATTCCGATTTTATTTTCTCATCCCTTTCCCCTGCCAGTCCCTGCCATGACGCCCCGACCGCGGGCTCTACTTCACACACACACCACTTACCTACATCTCGCAGCGTTGTCCTCGCACTTACCGTCCACATGACATGACCATGTGGACGGCTCCCGGGCTTGGGACCGGGGCAGCACACTGCGCTTGTGACATCACCAGTGTTTCCTTGGAAAAGCTGGTGACATCACAAGCATAGTGTACAGACGGCTTACAATGCCGCAAGGGAAAGTCCACCCACCTAAAAAAAAAAAAACAAAGTGCACAAAGGAATGCACAGACAGGTTACAGCAAATGGAAGAGTACAGAAGAGAGCGAAGAAGAGAGCAGGGGGATAGCGCAGTAACCAGTGAATATAAGCAATTACGATACAACTGCTAGTTACTACAGTACTAGGTATATAATTTAACATTTGCAACCCCCCTTGCGTTAGTTTGTATATGAATTATTGTAGAATATGTAAAATGAAATACACATCGATAACATGCTTGACAAGATAAGAATATCTCTTGCACGGGCTACAGCGTGTCACCATTCGCCAACACAGTGCTATGGAAAAAACAATACATACTAGTTACATGCCTGACAAGATAAGAATACCTCTTGCTGGGCTACATCATGCAACCAGCCAGCATACCTGACAAGATGAATATGACTCTTGTACGTGCTACAGTATGCTGAAAAAAATAGAAACAGCCATCAGCAACAGCAGCATACCTGACAAGNATATGACTCTTGTACGTGCTACAGTATGCTGAAAAAAATAGAAACAGCCATCAGCAACAGCAGCATACCTGACAAGGTGAATATGGCTCTTGCATGTGCTACAGTATACTGCTGGAAAAACAAGCACAGGACATACTGCTAACACACCTGACAAAATGAGAATGTATCTTGCATGAGCTAAGTGTGCTACCAGCGAGCATACCTGGCAAGAAGAATACGGCTCTTGTATATGCTACAGCATGCTGAAAAAAAAACAAAACATACAACCATCATCAATGACATACCTGACAAGATGAGTATGACTTGCATGTTCTACAGTATACTGCTGGAAAATAAAAAGTACACACAGCAATACATACTGATAGCGTGCCTGACAAGACATGCTACCAGCCAGCATTCCTGGCAAGAAGAATACAGCTCTTGTATGTGTTACAGTATGCTGGAACAGAAAGCGCAGAACAACAGTATACCTTACAAGATATATATGACTCTTGCAAGTGCTCCAGTATACTACAATATATATACAGCAGGACATATTAGTAACATACCTGACAAGATAAGAATGCCTATTGCATTAGCTACAGCATGCTACCAGCCAGCATACCTATCAAGAAGAATATGGCTCTTGCATATGCTACAGTATGCTTAACAGGACATATGGCTACCAACCCTCAAAGCATACCTGACAAGATGAATATGGCTCTTGCAAATGCTCTAGTATACTGCTGGAAAACACATATCACTTGTTGTGGGAGAGGGGAAGAATGGAAGCACTTCTGCTTCGCCAAAACCCGGGGCGAGGAACTGCCTCCTACTATGCATCCCGACCCCATTCTCTCTCCCAAGGACAGGCACATATATGATGATACATGCCTGCCTCAGAGGTGCTTTGTTATGTATGATAGCCATAGGGGGCAGTATATATGACATCGTCGAGGAGCTTATGCTTGTCGTCCATCCACGAAAGAGCTAGCTTGTTGGTACATTCTGTATATAAATCGCGATGGTGTGACCTAATGCTACTGACCTGTACTCTCATTACTTGCTGGGACATTAGGATACCTTTATAATCTTCAATGGTGATGGTATTCTGTACAACAATCTTCTGTATCCCTTTCGCGCGCTTCACTACCTTATATTGACATCGATATGCATACAGCTTCGCCCTCAGCCCGACAAACTCGACTATATCATTACCTCCGCACTCATCCTTGAATTTACCAAACACCTTTGCATTGACAGTAGCAGGGATGAGTTGGAGAGTAGACACTGGTGTCGAACTCTGCCATAAGTGTCGTGTCTCAGGCGAGGTCGCTGTAGAAGTCGGAGCAGGCGATCACCATGACAAAGGAGTCTGTGTCGGTGTATACCAGACCCACATTACTGCCATACCTTGCCCTCATCACATCGTAGTGGAAGCGATACATGAGAGTCTTTGACAGGTCAAGTACGACAAAGCCAGTGTAGATATTCTTATTAAATAAGATATGTTCATGTTGTTATTTTACCAGCGATAGCATTTCGTCATATATTATTCTACATCCGAAAGCTGGTTTGGCGATAAGCTTCTTCGCATGACGATCTATACATACAAGTTCCATACATAGCATTGTTTATCAGCTTGTAAAAGTCCTTCTCGAAAGTGTTTGTAGCTGCTTGGCGTTTATCCGTGTTCAGTTAGATATATGGCTTCAGCCATGCCTTCTGGTTGAATTGTAGCACACGATGTATAGTCTTCAGCCTCAACCCATGACCCAATGCCTGCTTGAGGTTGACATAATGTACGATGTAGTTTCTTTTTGTCTCAAGGGTGGTCATGAGTTTAGTTTGTTTGGACCCGGGGGGACACTCGTTCACCAGCAGGAACAGAAGATCTTTATGTTCCTCGTGGAGTATGGTAGGGTACTTTACATCTACCTCCAATATGTAGCCAACATCTTCATCGTCCTGCACGGTCATGACATCAATATTCGTGCCAGTCCATTCGAAAGCGCCATATGGCAGTGGCAGAGACATTGCCCATCCATACAAATTGTTGGTATCTACATACTGAAGGTAGGTAGATGGCCTGCTGGCATAATATATTTCAGGAATGTTCTTGTTGTTTGCCACCACATGATGTTTGATGCACTGGGCCACCCCTCCCCGGATACCAGTCTCGATAAACAGGCGGGTCTCGTAGTCTACGAGTAGCTACAACTTCATATTTTCCTCGTGCATATCACGTCAGTGATAAATTTTGGGTCAAGGTCAAGGTCAAATTATTATTTTCCTCGTGCATATCACATCAGTGATCAAAGGTCAAGGTCAAGGTGTCAAATTCATATTTTCCTCGTACATATCATGTCAGTAATCAATTTTGGGTCAAGGTCAAGGTCAAATTATTATTTTCCTCGGGCATATCACGTCAGTGATCAAATGCCAAGGTCATATACTATGACGACATCCAAGATGACCATCGATTTCCTGTGATTTTTGGACATGGCCACCAGGGAATGATTTCCTTGTGATTTTTGGAGGTCAAGGTCAAATTATTATTTTCCTACATAATACCATGTCAGTGATTAAAGACCACTGTCAAATTTATTCCTCCATGTACACCATGTTGGTACTCAAAGGTCAAGGTCAAATGTTTTTACCAGTGAGCATGGAGGCGGCAGCATTAGCTTGGTTATGACTAATGCTAAAATAATATTTCTATGACGACATCCAAGATGGGCATCGTCTCAAGAACCCTTCGATAAGCATGGATATAATAAATGAATAACGTTAAATTAATACTATGACCTCATCCAAGATGGCCATCGTCGTCTCAAGAAACCTTCGATAGAGAACTGAGTTCGTGCCTTGGAGGGAGGCGTCAGCATTAGCTTGGTTATGACTAATGCTAAAATAATATTACTATGGCGACATCCAAGATGGCCATCGTCTCAAGAACCCTTCGATAAGCATGGATATAATAAATGAATAACGTTAAAATAATACTATGACCTCATCCAAGATGGCCGTCGTCTCAAGAAACCTTCGATAGAGAACTGAGTTCGTGCCTTGGAGCTGTACAAAAATGTTAATTCTCTTTTGGACTTTGACAAAATCTGATAATTGTCTTTTCCTAGTGATGGACGTGAACCTAATATTAGCATTGATATGATAAATGACTAACGTTAAAATAGATTACACCATCCAAGATGGTCATCGGCTGAACATGTTATGTGTTCTTTCATGTCAATATCGTAATGAGATACTCTACGAGGCGCTTTAACAGAGTGTATTAAGTGTATTACATTTAAGTTGGAAGTATGCACACGGTCAGAACCTATAGTAGCATACAGTAAGGTCTGTTCCCGGAGCTGTTCGCAGCCAATCAGCGAATGGGTACGTCCACATCAAGGGAACCATCACACCATTTCGTCTCTATGTTCTTATCTACTCTGTGCCGGCACTTTATGATTGGCCGCTGTTTGTTTCTGCAATGACCTAAGAGAGCCTAATTTTATAGAGGCACAAGTACTCGATTGACCGATATTTCTTTCTGTTGCACCAGATTAAATTGGTAGTCGACTCAAGAAACGTTCGATAGAGAACTGAGTTCGTGCCTTGGAACTGTACAAAAACTGTTAATTCTCTTTCGGACTTTGACAAAATCTGATAATTGTCTTTTTCTAGTGATGGACGTGAACCTAATATTAGCATTGATATGGTAAATGACTAACGTTAAAATAGATGGCACCAGCCAAGATGGTCATTGGCTGAACATATCATGTGTTATTTCATGTAAATATTGTGATGCGTTACTCTCTGCGACGTTAAATAGTGCTAGACAAGACCATCCTGCTCGGTACAATAGTCATTCCACCTTGGTTTTCTCATATTCCTTCTAACAACCTTTTACCTAGCAGCCTGCCGGAGACATGTCTCATGCTCTACCATTCCAATTCGGTTTTCGGAAGGGATATGTATAGTCCTCGCAGCTCTCCGAACGCTCACTCGTGCACCGACCGTCCACTGTGCTCTGCGTGTGCGCTCAGGGTCAACACGGCATCTCGCTGGCACCTGCTACTGGTCCTCTAATATAGTATATATATATATTGGGGTAAGTGTTTCGCCTGCATCGCGGTGGTGGTGAGTAGATATATAAAACAAACGTATTATTATATTACCGACAAGAGGGATAGACTGTACCTTTCCGAAACACACAACGCTTTAACATAGAGTATTAAATGTATCTCATTTAAGGCCTCACGTCTAGGCTGAGAAGAGTGGGAGCGGTAAGGGCGACACTGTTACGCGCATCAAGTACGTCATCGGCGCTAAGCGCAGGGCTCTGAACTGGCGTGCAGTGTTCTCGTCGTGCTGCGTGTACCTATGGGACTTTCAGCGGCGACCATATTATTTTATTAGTGGGAAGTCTTTAGGAAGGTTCAATGCAGGCCCCTATAGTGGTTTTGCATGTATCTGATGCGTGCATTTTGAGCTACAGCACCTTGGAAAGGCCGTTTTTAGAGATTTTGGAGTACTCTGCATTGATGTTTCTAACGTACGTGATATTTAGAAAGTACTTAACAGCTCTCGTCTGAAGTGTGAGTGTGTGTTCTTTTCGTAGATCAGCACGTTGGACGCACGCTTAATAGTTTCGTTGAAAAACGTGTATTTCGAACACTCTGCAACGCAGTTCAAGCGCCAGGTAGACAGGCACCTTAAGTTGGAAGAAACAGTCATGCACATGGTCGGAACCTATAGTAGCATAACGTAGCCAGTATGTATTTCACCTAAGGCGTTCTGTACGCTGCGTGTCGCCGACCGGTGTATAGTCATTACAACTTGTCTCGTTTTTTAACCTACCGCTGGCTACATTCAGTCACAGGTCTTGGCCTGTACTCGTACCGTGCCACAACATATCCGCCCGTTTATACACTCTCGCTATTTGACGTCTGGTCCTTACAGCCATTCATATATATATATTAATATTTTAGATTATTTCGTAGTGCCTGCTCGTCGTCTTTAGTATTCATGGGGTACTCACATGTTCGGCATACAACTCGTCCATATTTGTTTTGGCTTTTAACCTATCTCAGTTTGTTGTAAGTTATCCATCCTTAATTTTATTTATGTATATGCT
>NQII01006861.1:20999-32279 GCA_002778355.1 Clitarchus hookeri | reverse complement strand
TTTGCAATGACAATAAATAAAGCTCAAGGGCAGTCATTGCAAATGTGCGGAATAGATTTAGAAACAAAATGTTTTTCGCACGGCCAATTATATGTGTCGTGTTCTAGAGTAGGAAAACCATCCAACTTATTCATACGCGCGGAAGATGGTAAAACTAATGACATTGTATACAAACAATTACTTCAATAATCAAGATTTTGAAAATACATATACTTCTTTCAATTAATTTCACAGAAATGAATAGAACCAAAATATTTTATGCCACAGCAACGCGTGGCCGGGTAAGCAAGTAAATATTAAAATTACAAGTTGATGCAAATATACTAATATTATTGGTTAAATATACAGAATGACCAAAAAGGTGACCATGGCATTAAGTGTGATCGTAAATGACAATATACATACGCATGAAATAGCAGGTGCTGAAAAAAATAGCGTTGCCAAAAAAAAATTATTCTCAGAAAGAGAAAACAGTAACAAAGGAAACTTAGCTAGTGGCTAAAATGGCGCACACTCCCTCCCTTAAACTACGCCACTGGATTCAAGGTGTGGCAAACACTGACACACACAAACACACACACATTTACAAACTAAAATATTAACAAACATACTTAGTACAAAAATATTGTTAGTCATCAGTGGAAGTTGATGTTTGCAAAGGAACCATCACGCATCCTTGTGGCACAAGAACAGGCCGGTCAGAAGGTGGAGGACTCACTTGGCACAGAATTTGGATTTAAACCAAAAATACATAACAAACAGGAAACAAAAGCAGCAATACAAGGTACAATAATGGAGATGAGATTTAGGTTGACAGGAGGTTGTGTAGGATGAGGACGAAGGAGACGCAGGACATTCTGACAGTTGGTTGCCTGAAGATGTGAAGCCAAAAGAAAATCTAATTTCTTAACAAAGGAATTATTCAGGTTAAGGTTAGTGAAAGGAGAAAAATTAACATGAGAGCTTAGCTACTAATTTAGGGATGTGGACTGCAGGCCGAGATAGGTTATAGTGAAGAGCAGAATTCACAAAACCAAAAGTTTTGAAGAAGGGACTCATGATGTCACAATGAGATAAGTTGTTTATAAAACCAGTACCTGACAAAGCAAGAGTGAAAGGGGTAAAATATTCTTTAGTAGACCTGCACAAGAAGGTTACATCAATGGTAGCATTAGCAGCAGTGGCGGTGCTTGAGGCCTTGCTCTCGGGCTGCGGGGCCACTTCTAACTGTCCTCCGGTTCGGGAAGTGCATGTCGAGGTGCTGGCGAACCGCAACGGCGAAGCGGGGCCCCGTCCTGCTGAAACCACATCGCCTCACCAGCATCTGAAGGAACTTCCTCCAAGTATTCTGGTAACACGTCCTGCAGTGACTGTATATACGTAGCACCTCCGAGACTGCGACCGTGCGGTACTGAGTGGTGTTATCAGACACGCAGACCTGCGCACAGGCTGGTTACATGGCCACGTACACAAGGTTGCCTACCCGCCCCTGCACACTGACACTGCCATTAGAACGTTAACTATGGACGTTAGACTATTGGTTCTTTGATGAAATATACTCCATTTGTACTTATCAACTCCACTCTGGTGTTTATTATCATTTGTTCGTGAACATACGGTATTCCTATGTCCCGACACCTTATTGGGTTTAATAGGGATACCTATGACTGAAGGATTCAAAAGTATGCATGAAAGCATCCTATCTCTGAAGTCGTCGCGCAAAAAAAAAATCTTGAAGCGATTATATAAAATTTTATTAAAGTCAAATTCCTCATAGTTATAGACATTTTTACAAACACACCAACAAATATGTCTGCAGGCACTAAACGTTGGATTGTAAATCCTTAATAGAAATAATATTCAGGAACATTGTAAACGTTAGAATTTTTTGGCAGCCTTTATCTCGGTCGACCTTACACGCACACGCACACGTTCATGCACACGCGCGCACACACACGCCGACATGAAGAGCAAAATTCAGTAAAGGTATGTTATTTTTATCAGTGCACGCATACTCGTGGGTAGTCTAGTGGCTTTTATTCTGAATGCGGAGTGAGATTTCATACATTTTTACATACGGTGCACAGTTAACGAGATATTTGCAATAATCGTCCACATGTACGACTTACCATAATATAAGTGCCATAATCGCATTAGTTATTCGCAGTGCTGTGGATATGAATACAAAAACAATTAACTTTCCATTGCGCTTCCCCTGGCATTATTCAAACACGTTACACTTTTTATTTTTTCTAATAATTCCATTCGAACCTGCCTCGAAACGATGCGTTTCAAAGGCGGACGCTAACATTATTATTACCTATCACCAAAGCCCTCGAAAATCACGGACGTTAAGCATATATACGAGCCATAACCTGATTTTTTAAAATTAAAAGCTTATTGCGTACATACGTAAATAAAAATTATTCGGAAACAATGATTTTGTCATACTAAACTAGAGGAGGGTAAGTTAAATGTTTGTTTAGTACAGGGTGATTCTAAAATCACTGGACAAACATTGAGGGGTGGTGTAGCTTACTGAAACAAACAATTATTTTATAGGAATATATAGGCGGGAGTGACGCGTTGAGGCACAAACACCAAAATAACACATGAAATGCAACACATTGCTTATTTACAACGTCGCCGCTAAATGCCTTTTTACAGCAATGTTTATAATAATTGCTCAAAATTGCTACCACCGACAGTAATGCAAGCTTGGTAGCGTCGGTGGAGTGATTGGCGAACAGATTCAAATACGCCGGGTATTTCACGCACGCCACCATTGTCAGCCAATCACGCCATATGTAGAGGTCGCCAAGCTTGCGTGACTGTTGGTGGATGAATTTCCAGCAACTGTTTTAACATTTTCTGTACGGAATCACTAGTTAAGTATGCTGCTAATGAACATTTTATGTTTTCGTTAATGTGTTATGTTTTTGTGTTTGTGCCTCAACGCGTCACTTCCGCCCATATATTCCTATACAATACTAGTTTGTTTTAGTGAACTCTACCAGCCCTCAATGTTTGTCCCATGATTTAGAATCATCCTGTGGCAGCAGTGAGCACACATGCACACTTCACTTTTTTCCAGCATATCGAACCCAGCATGAATCTGGTAATGTTTCTGGATTGGCAGCGTTTCTATGGCACAATATTTTTAAGCAGTCGAGTCGTAACCGACATTCCACTTGTCTTACCCCCGGCAGTGGCGTACTGCAGTCGGTCGGAATACGGTGCAAGTAACGCACAAGGTACGCAAAGCGCTTGCGGGTAATCAAATCATGTTTATATTTTTTACATGTTTGTTCCTTGGTGATATATTCGTTTCATTAAATCAGTATTGAAAACAGATCGTATAATACAGCGTAGTAACATCGCCGTCGTTCCTGCACTGGTATATTTTTCCAGTCAGTCACACAGCTGAGCGGCAAATTCTGCTGGTCTTCTTCCCCAGTCACGTAACACATCTTACAGGCAAGAATAAGTATACATTTCTTTAACGTAAGCAAAAAGTATTATATTGTCAGAAAATCTAGAGCTTGAATCCTTTATTAGTGATCATGTAACCGTACTCTCAGCACAAAAGACTCGACGAATTTAAATTTTGTGCAGGTATACTTAATTTTTCTTTTTAAATCTTGTACAATACGTATTTTTTTCTAGCAAAGTATTGTAAAACTCGTAAAGATTTGTTTTATTTTACGAATAAGAGATTACATTGATTCATGCTAAAAACATATTCCTCCGTATAAGTCAAAACAGTGCTTTGCTTATTATTATTATTATTATTATTATTATTATTCTCAACATTTTCTTTACTATATTTGCATAGTATTGCTCTCCTGACTACAAAGCTCAAGATTTTATTGGCTTCAATTTTTTGACGCGTATATATTTTATCAAGCATTCTGCTCAGATCAAAACCTATTATTTATTACTTTCCAGTAATGCCCTTCACTTTTCTCTCTTTCGGCAAGCTAGAGTGTATAATGCATCCCCCCTCCAGTAGCTAGTATTATTACAATTCTGCATGCATATTTAATTAATTTAAAAAATATATTTTTTAAACTGTTCCTCTCTCCACGTATTTAAGAATGTGCCTGAACTGCCAGAGATTATGTAACAGTTCCCAGCAGTCAGTCAAGTCATACAAAACAGTAAACATACACACCTGCGCAAATACACAAACACAAATTAAACCCGCGTATTAGTAATCGAAACGTAGTGCGTTTGCTAACCGTACAGTCCACACATACCACAACCATACAGGTTTTTTAATCTTTTACCAGACAGGGCAACAGTGCACATATCCATATGAATAGTAGAATATGCGTGTGTTTGTATATATAAATATATATATGAAATGGTCTTTATACTAACATAGCCCCGTATGACTTAACACTTTCATACTGTTTTGTAGCCATGCCCTCTCAGGCCACCACCCTCACGATTAAAAGTGAGCAAGTTCTGTTTACCTGTTGTGAAAGTTGAAAATATCTTGTGTGACAGACCTACTTGCATTGACACAGTAATTACTCAGTCCACACGCCTGCTCGAACAACCTTTTTTGATGCACATAAAATTCCATATTTAAGTCTGATAATTAATGAAACTACTGTTTTGCTTGACAAGTGATCCTCGTAGGTAAAACAACCCCGGTCACCCCCGACTTGTGCTTTGTGCCGTATTTTATCGGCAGTATTATTTTTACTGTAATTTTTTATAGTGTCCCTGTTAAAAAAATATACAATTTTCTGCTAGTTCGAAAATAAAATATAAAACTGGATAGCTTAAGTCCCCCAGTTCCAATCACGCACATTAATACAAATAAAAATATTTTTCTATAAATATGCCATACCTATTAAACAGAGTTTTTATTATTGACGAATTTGTTGTAGTATTTCCTGTTGAAATATATGATATACACGATTTTGCGTAAATTCTAAAAAGAAAATTCAGAAGCAGTTAGCGAAAGTCTTTTGTTCAAATCCCGTTCAGCAAATACCTTAACATTGTTTTTATGAATGTACCTGTCTTGCATGCGGTAAAGAATGAACCCAGAAGTCATCCGTAGTGATTCGGGATAAATAAGAGAATTCGGTGCGAGCAGGCCGGGATTCGAGTCCAGGTCCTTTGAGCCCAACGTGCTATCACTGGTTTTTATAATAGTAAGTTCTCATTTCCTTTAAAAGGGAACTCATTTATATATCAATAACTAAATTTTTTTCCATAGTGGAAATTATTTACATGTGTACCGAAGACATTTATTTATTTGGCTACCTCTCCTGAATATATTCATTATGGTCGCACCAGGAATCGAATTCAGGTTCTTACGATTGCGAGAACGCTGTGTTAGCACCTTGTCACATTTGACAGACCAGCCACTTTGTAGTTTTATTTTACAGTTTTTTAGTTAATTTATTTGCTGAAAACGTTAATTATTTCAAATATGTATAATCGGAGTGTCCACGCCTATTTGTATTACAAGTAGTTTTGCCATTTTTGCCACATGCATGTTAATCAAGTCTTTGAAATAATAATAGATATTATTAATCATTTACAAGGATGTAAAATTTATTCTCAAATCTCTGCAAGTATCTCTTGAATATTTTTGCTGGTGCATGTCCAAGGAAGTTTTGTTGAATTGAAAAACACACAACTAAACAAATTTGATATTTTATTTCCAGTGCAAATGTAATGTTTCTATAATAAAAAAATTTGAAAATGGTTACATTTTCAGAAAATTTTATACACACATCTGATATAGTAACATTATTGTTTTCTACATTACAAAAACAGTTCCCTGTTAAGTGTGTTCCAGATCCGAGAAGTTTGCACATATGTTTATAAACAGCTTTATCTCCTACACGCATGCACGCAAACTCGCTTTTATTACTATTCAACAAACATTTCAAGTAGGTTAATGTTTGTTTACAATATGATACAGTGCATATGTCAACTGATTCAGAACGATTTTCACATAATCAATATTCGCTATTTAAAGTGTATGTATATTTTTAATCTACAGTTCTAATTTCATTTTTGTGTGTACATATTTCATAAGCAGGGCGAGGAAGTCGGAATGTGCCTATTTTATAAATGGGGACTCAACTGTAGATTACCCACCGAATCTAGGGTCCAACTTGATTTCTTGAAAATAATCTATTTTTCTTCGCGACATATCTTTACTATGCTAGCTTTGACACTATCTTATATTTGATACACGCCGTACAGAGGCACATTCGAAGTCTTGAATGCTTTTCTGCAATGTTCGTCGTCGTGAGGTTCTGGTTTACTGTAGTCACATTCAAGCCATATGTTGTATTTTAAAACTCTTCTGTAAGTTACCTTATTAAATTCTGTTTACAGCTGTTAGAAATGTGCAAATATTTATTTGCCTACCTGCCGAATTATTTGTGACGTACGTCTTCAGACTGCCGCAGAAAGCAGATTCTTTTAGCACGAATCTACTTGTACCCGGGAAGATTGGAACATTTACGAGTTCACGGGTCGGAGCAGTACATGCATTGACATGATTGTGATGTGTCGCATGACATATTGTTTCCTGATTGTGGTACACTGCATGTCGCAATTCGTCCAGAATGTTTGATATTTTGTTACACTTGAACTCACGACCACACTTGTAACAGCTAAGAGTCAAATAAGCCCATCTCGTCTTCTTCAAACATTTTCCTTTTATCTCATGCAATCGTGCACTGCAACTTTTACTGAAGGTCTTGCCACAATAGCAACACAAATCTCGATATCGGCAACGAATCTTCCAGGTCCGAAGTGGTCGATGATGATGGTGCACCCGTACCCGATACATACTAGGTATGAAATGTACGTAGCCTCTCGGCCATTGTACTTTTATATTTTTGCGTAGCGCTCTTAGCTAGAGGCAATCCCGCGCTACGACCACCCAATCGGTGGGGAAGAGGGATCACGCCCTCTCATCGCAGGTGTCCCAGCTACGCACCTGAAGTAACCAAATCCCCAACCTGATTTACAAGTACGACCGAGAGACACCCTACCACAAGGTTCTGAGACCGTTGCTCTCAGATACCAAGCGTGTGGTCTTGCCAGGGTTCTATCCACACCCTTAGTGTCTTGCTAGGACACAACCGGAGCAGGTGGCCGCTCACCACCCGGTCTTTCTTTGAGAAGGGGAATCTCTCCAGACATCCTCCAGCATACGGAGGTAACCACTGNGGCCGCTCACCACCCGGTCTTTCTTTGAGAAGGGGAATCTCTCCAGACATCCTCCAGCATACGGAGGTAACCACTGTCAGCACGAGTCCAACCTCTATTGATCGGTACACCAGAGAGAACCTCTGGTTGGGCCAACCCGATCAGCTCGTGCTCCCACTTATTTGTCAGGCACTAGTGGGTTTTCAATGCCTGACCGCCCCACCAGCCACACCACCGGTAATAGCAGGTAGAGCGCGATAGACTCTGAGTGGGTGGTTTCCATCATTATCAAAATCCGCAGGTCTGGTCCCATGGGTACCAGAGTCCCATGTGTTCCAGAGTTCTACCAGTTTTCGTCACTGCCTACCACCACCCATCCACCAGCAGCGCAGCTGAATGAGCTGTCATCGGACACTGTCCTTTACCATACTTAAGAATTTCTTCACACATGAAATTCCAGTATTGGGCCCCATCGGCCTGAATACCAAGTGGTCCTACAGCCCACCAAGGGGTCGGGCCTAGGTACCAGCTGTCGGCCCAAGCCATCATGGCAGATATCCCTGACCAGTCGCAAGGAAACTGGTTCCCATAGGAAGACGGGCGGCGGAGCCCAATTTGCAAAGCACAGGGGTGGCACGAGTAGCCTTGGGTCGCCATGAGTGGAGAGAGGCTATAAGAGACGCATCACCACCCTTTCTATGGTTGAATGCGGTAACCGGGCTTGGCTACTATAGCATGGTACTGCCACACCACCTCAAACGTCCCGGTACCCGATACAGCAGGAACCTGACCCTCACAACTTTTCAGTGCTAGCAATAAACTCTGCTACTTATCAGGTACTGGAGGGAGACCTTTACGTGTTGCGAGATGCCTTTTCAAGTTGTCACGCCGTCCAAGTTGAGATTTGCACTTCTCGCACGCAAACATAGCACACTCCTTATTATGAAGATATCCAGATTCATGCCGCCAGACGTTGTTGCTGTCAGAAAAAGTCTTCTCACAGTAATGGCACAGATAATTTTCTGGAGTATGTTCCATCTTAGCTCGAGACGATGTTCTCTGCGCAGTCTGGATTACAAGCGAGCTCACCATTCTAGCTGTAGTTCTATATATACTGTGGTAATATATTCTTAATGCATGAATCACACCACAAGCAAAAAAAATTAAGCTAAGCGACATATCTATTTTTCACTACAGTATCGCAAAGTTGCAGCTTTTACAGTTTCACATAGACGAGTTCTTCGCACAGCTAGAATTCGTGTCCACACTTTAAAAAAAAAATAATAAATAGTCACGCTAAATAAGCCCAGCCCACGACGTCGCACACTGCTAATCTTACTAAATGTCTTTCCGCAATAATGACAGTGTTTCCTCCAAGTCAATGACGAATTTCCCATGATGTTATGATGGTCTGACTTTGGTGATAGCGACAATGCGCTAATATTCGATGTCGCAGGTACCTGCCCATCATAAGTTTGTGAAGCTGGCACAAGACATTTTTCCTTGGCAGACAGGGGAACAAGACCTTTGCACATTCTCAAATGTCTATTTAAACTGCCAGTATGTACGTACAAACAACCGATAACACTTATCACATTTATATGCCGTGCGATTGGAGTTAAACTTGCATTTGTGTTTCTTATGTCTCATTGCATCGAAGGCATATGCAAATGTCTTGTTTCAGTAGTTACAGGGATGTCCAATAGGTGCCAATGATTCCCTCAAGGTTTTCATGGTCGAGTCCACAGTCTTCGGTGACGTTGTTGAATCAATTTTCGCTTTCCTAGTTAACATCCCACCACAAGATGGTTGAATTTAAACAAGTGCCGATTGACAGGTAGAGGAAGGATGCCTTTACATGTTGTGTAATGCCTTTCCCAGTTGTCTCGTCGCCTAAATGAGATTTGCACTTCTTAAATGCAAACGTATCACACTTTATATTTGGAGGGCAACCGGCTTCAAGCTGCTGCGCATTGCAGCTTTTAGACAAATTGTTATTGCAGTAACGACACAATTAACTGTCTGGCGTATGCTCCATCTTCGATCGAGACGATGTTCTTTCTTCACAGTCTGAGAAACAATATGGTTGATCACTCGGACGATTTTCTTGCAACACTCTTATTGTTCATGTCTTTGGGCCCTGCACGAGGTTGTGCAGCATCGGTAACACAACATCTGCGTACCAGCGGTCAGTGACGAGCATTTCATTCAGGGCCTATTATCAGAGCTGTCAACCCCAATTTTACAACCGAGCGATTTCGCGAGCACTGCACCTTGTGAGCATACAGGTTGATAGAAATAGCAACGGATTATAAATTATCGTGTAGATTTGATGACTGCAAAAATTTTCCTGCCAACACTCACGCTCTCACACTATAATTCACGACCATCCATCTAGTCATGTAAGATGTGCGATATAGAGTAGTTAAAATACTATCTAAATATAACAAGCCATTCAGTTAACATTTGGCCGTAATATTCGCTAATGGTTAAGCATTCTGCTAATAAATTAGATTTATAATTAAAGAGATTTGCATGTCATACATGGATTGAAGTACGATACATGGATCGAAATACGAAATCCTGTTAGTTCTCGCCTCCTTTTCCATGGCATTTGCTAGATGGGAAAAGTAAAATAACTAATACACGAATGACAAAACATTATTACTGCCTGATATGGCAAGATGGTTACGTAAAATACCAGAATATAATTATGTGCTCGCAGAATTGTTTCAATTGTCAAAACAGATGGCTTCATGACTAGGTCAGAACAAAATCGACGTCTGAGTATTTATTGCTTTGAAAACATAAATTATGCGATTTTGAAACCAAGTATGGGTGTACATATTTTAGAAAATTAAAATGTAGTTTGCGAACCTTAATCATACTTGAGCTGCACGTGAACGATACTGGTTATGTGCGTGCCTGTACGCACTCTTGTTTCGAAAATGAACAATCACTGGGCATGTTGTAATGATAATGAATGTATGATTTATTCCAGTATCATGCACATTTGTCATGTACTCCGTGTATCACCTACGTCAAGACTCCAAACTGCCCACTACAGTGAACTGTTTCATTCCGCAAGCTGATGAAGAACAGCTATGTCACATGCGGTGTACATAGAGAACTAGTCATGAAATCAAGAGACCTGACAGCCTCATCATCACGAAGTGGACAGAGTAGTGCAATGGTAATTGTCACATCGCCATTTTGAACCGACGAAAGACGATGTGGGAAACTATGTGCTAACCACTAATCTGTGAATTCTACTTGGCAACGATATTTTGAAATAAGAAAGCATGATTACCGCCAGTTCTCGCCGTAACCTGCTACCGAGAGGGCCAAGGAAGCCGACAGCAGCAGTAAGAATGTATGATCCACGCAACTGTGTTCCCTTCAAGCCAGAAGAAGTAGGCGTCTACACAAGTTACTGTACTGGCTACGGCAGAGTTATCTACATTACCGCCAGTTCTCGCCGTAACCTGCTACCGAGAGGGCCAAGGAAGCCGACAGCAGCAGTAAGAATGTATGATCCACGCAACTGTGTTCCCTTCAAGCCAGAAGAAGTAGGCGTCTACACAAGTTACTGTACTGGCTACGGCAGAGTTATCTACATTACCGCCAGTTCTCGCCGTAACCTGCTACCGAGAGGGCCAAGGAAGCCGACAGCAGCAGTAAGAATGTATGATCCACGCAACTGTGTTCCCTTCAAGCCAGAAGAAGTAGGCGTCTACACAAGTTACTGTACTGGCTACGGCAGAGTTATCTACATTACCGCCAGTTCTCGCCGTAACCTGCTACCGAGAGGGCCAAGGAAGCCGACAGCAGCAGTAAGAATGTATGATCCACGCAACTGTGTTCCCTTCAAGCCAGAAGAAGTAGGCGTCTACACAAGTTACTGTACTGGCTACGGCAGAGTTATCTACATTACCGCCAGTTCTCGCCGTAACCTGCTACCGAGAGGGCCAAGGAAGCCGACAGCAGCAGTAAGAATGTATGATCCACGCAACTGTGTTCCCTTCAAGCCAGAAGAAGTAGGCGTCTACACAAGTTACTGTACTGGCTACGGCAGAGTTATCTACA
>NQII01006861.1:0-12067 GCA_002778355.1 Clitarchus hookeri | reverse complement strand
GCTTTCTGAGATATCTTAATATTCCCAATTTTTTCTTCAATTCCAATTCCCAGAAAATACTCTGCTTTCTTGAATTCCGACTTCAACTCTTCACTAAAAGTTGTCAGGTCTTGAAGAGCAGTTGTTGCAACCAACCCGTCATCTACATAACATACAATGCCAGAATAAATTTCTTACCATTTTCCTCTCTAGTATACATACATGGATCTGTTTCACTGATTTTAAATCCAAGTTCTACAATAAACCTTCCAAACCGTTCGTTCCAGCACCTCAGCGCCTGTTTAAGTCCGTATAAGCTCCTCTTGAGTTTACAAACTTGATTTGTCCCTTCATCGTATCCTTCAGGCTGCTTCATATAAATAGTTTCTTCGAGTTTTCCATATAGGAATACCATTGATAAGTCGAACTGCGCTAGGTGCATCTGCTTATCTGCAGCAATACTTAGGATTGAATGAATTGTTCCAAACTTTGCTAATAGACTGAACGTTTGACTGTAATCAATGCCATGTCGTTGATTAAATCCCTTGACGAATAATCTTGCTTTATATCTGTTGATACTGCCATTAGGATTCACTTTAACGCAATATACTCATTGCAAGGAATCCCTTTAGCCCCTGCTGGTACCGCTTCCTTCCAATCTCTACTCTGTTTGCTATTCAGAGCATCTTCAAACATCTCTGAACTTTCTACTTCACTTACAAAATTCTCTACTGCCAAGCCATAATCGTTCAAATGATTTGGTTTCTTTAATCTCGAGCGATTTATACGTCGATTCGATGATATTTTACTACCTTCTTTCTCTTCGAGTTCGGAATCATCCTTTTCAGCCTTGTCTTCGTCTGTTCTGATTCCATATTTTTCTCTATTCTCTTGTCGACTTTTTACTTCATTATCGACACTCGAAAATGACATTTAGTTTTTATTCTTCACATTTTTGTATTTTTCTTGAATTTGAACATCTCTAGATACAATTACTTTATGATCTTCTTTCTCATAAATTCTATATCTTTCATCTCCGTCATATCCAACGAGATATCCTTTTAAGGCTTTCTCATCCATCTTTTTCCGTTTTTATATTGGAATGTGCACATAGCATGTCGATCCGAGTATCCGCAGGTGTTTTATTCTGGGTTTCTTTTACCCATCCACAACTCAAACGGACTCGTGCCTTCTATTGACGATTTCCCGGTTAGGTTCAAAACATATACTGCAGAACTTATTTATTCTGCCCAAATTGCTTCAGGAAACTTAACATCTGAATTTGAGTACTTGAATGTTCGCACCATTTCAACTAGCGTTCCATTTTTACGTTCACTGCCACCATTTTGATCTGGTGTATATGGTGCTGCCCAGTCTTTGTGTAATACCGCTTTTTCACAGAATTTTCCTAACTTCTGTATTATCAAATTCGCCTCCATTAACACATAATAATTCCTTAATTAAGTGACCTTGAGTTTTCGCATGTGTTTTCATTGGTTTTAACACATCTTTGACGTTTGACTTCTCTTTGATAATGAAACAGTACCTAAATTTTGTATGACTGTCTTTGAATACAACTAAGTAGCACTTTTTCTTAAAAGACTCACTGAATGGTCCACATACATCCGTCGACTTCAGTTCTCCTAGTTGACTTGCCTTCTTCCTGGTTCCGAACGGCAAGCTATGTGCCTTACCATAGATACAGGGCTCACAGAACTCGTTATTCATTCTGACTTTGATATTACGCTCTCTTTCAAGTTTTTTCTTAATGTGATTATTATCTTGGTGACCCCATATTTCATGGTACAGCTGCAGCGTTGAAGTTTCTGCAACAGCGACATAGGAACGACAAACTGAATAGCTGCCTTGTACATGGATCCTTTTACTTCACACCATACAGCACTCTCTTTCTAGCAGTTGTCCATCTTGATTTCTGTCTTGAGCAGCCAACACAGAAAACAGATTATCTTTGGATCGTACCAAACATCATTAAGTGTCATTTTCTAACCTTTTTTTTATAATCAGTTGATATCACTTGGACGGTACCTTTTCCGATGGCTTCAAGAGTTTCTTTGCCAGCAGCCGTTATGCTACATATGTTCCCAAACTTCTTGAACTCGGTGAACAAATCTGGGCGGTTTGTTACATGCCTTGTGTCACCATTGTCAATCCACCACTCTGTAGATTTGATTCTGCTATATTTACTTCATTACGTATAAACACTAGAGCTACATCTGTATCTAGTGAATTACTCTGCACATGATCTCGTTCCTTCGCAGGTCGTCCATCAGCGGTTCATTTCTTACAATCAAGTACCCAGTGTCCTTTCTTCTTGCAATAGTTACAGGTGTCTCCTCTTTTCTTCACCTTATATGAATTAACATGGTTTTAATTGTCTTGTTACCATAATTTTTCATAACTAAAGCTTCTTGTTCGAATTTCTATCTTTCTGTAGTTTTTCTCAAATTTCGTTCTAACATGCACAGCTGTGCGGTTAGTTCATCGAATGTTTTCTTTTCGTCCTCGGTAAANCCAATTTTTTCTTCAATTCCAATTCCCAGAAAATACTCTGCTTTCTTGAATTCCGACTTCAACTCTTCACTAAAAGTTGTCAGGTCTTGAAGAGCAGTTGTTGCAACCAACCCGTCATCTACATAACATACAATGCCAGAATAAATTTCTTACCATTTTCCTCTCTAGTATACATACATGGATCTGTTTCACTGATTTTAAATCCAAGTTCTACAATAAACCTTCCAAACCGTTCGTTCCAGCACCTCAGCGCCTGTTTAAGTCCGTATAAGCTCCTCTTGAGTTTACAAACTTGATTTGTCCCTTCATCGTATCCTTCAGGCTGCTTCATATAAATAGTTTCTTCGAGTTTTCCATATAGGAATACCATTGATAAGTCGAACTGCGCTAGGTGCATCTGCTTATCTGCAGCAATACTTAGGATTGAATGAATTGTTCCAAACTTTGCTAATAGACTGAACGTTTGACTGTAATCAATGCCATGTCGTTGATTAAATCCCTTGACGAATAATCTTGCTTTATATCTGTTGATACTGCCATTAGGATTCACTTTAACGCAATATACTCATTGCAAGGAATCCCTTTAGCCCCTGCTGGTACCGCTTCCTTCCAATCTCTACTCTGTTTGCTATTCAGAGCATCTTCAAACATCTCTGAACTTTCTACTTCACTTACAAAATTCTCTACTGCCAAGCCATAATCGTTCAAATGATTTGGTTTCTTTAATCTCGAGCGATTTATACGTCGATTCGATGATATTTTACTACCTTCTTTCTCTTCGAGTTCGGAATCATCCTTTTCAGCCTTGTCTTCGTCTGTTCTGATTCCATATTTTTCTCTATTCTCTTGTCGACTTTTTACTTCATTATCGACACTCGAAAATGACATTTAGTTTTTATTCTTCACATTTTTGTATTTTTCTTGAATTTGAACATCTCTAGATACAATTACTTTATGATCTTCTTTCTCATAAATTCTATATCTTTCATCTCCGTCATATCCAACGAGATATCCTTTTAAGGCTTTCTCATCCATCTTTTTCCGTTTTTATATTGGAATGTGCACATAGCATGTCGATCCGAGTATCCGCAGGTGTTTTATTCTGGGTTTCTTTTACCCATCCACAACTCAAACGGACTCGTGCCTTCTATTGACGATTTCCCGGTTAGGTTCAAAACATATACTGCAGAACTTATTTATTCTGCCCAAATTGCTTCAGGAAACTTAACATCTGAATTTGAGTACTTGAATGTTCGCACCATTTCAACTAGCGTTCCATTTTTACGTTCACTGCCACCATTTTGATCTGGTGTATATGGTGCTGCCCAGTCTTTGTGTAATACCGCTTTTTCACAGAATTTTCCTAACTTCTGTATTATCAAATTCGCCTCCATTAACACATAATAATTCCTTAATTAAGTGACCTTGAGTTTTCGCATGTGTTTTCATTGGTTTTAACACATCTTTGACGTTTGACTTCTCTTTGATAATGAAACAGTACCTAAATTTTGTATGACTGTCTTTGAATACAACTAAGTAGCACTTTTTCTTAAAAGACTCACTGAATGGTCCACATACATCCGTCGACTTCAGTTCTCCTAGTTGACTTGCCTTCTTCCTGGTTCCGAACGGCAAGCTATGTGCCTTACCATAGATACAGGGCTCACAGAACTCGTTATTCATTCTGACTTTGATATTACGCTCTCTTTCAAGTTTTTTCTTAATGTGATTATTATCTTGGTGACCCCATATTTCATGGTACAGCTGCAGCGTTGAAGTTTCTGCAACAGCGACATAGGAACGACAAACTGAATAGCTGCCTTGTACATGGATCCTTTTACTTCACACCATACAGCACTCTCTTTCTAGCAGTTGACTATCTTGATTTCTGTCTTGAGCAGCCAACACAGAAAACAGATTATCTTTGGATCGTACCAAACATCATTAAGTGTCATTTTCTAACCTTTTTTTTATAATCAGTTGATATCACTTGGACGGTACCTTTTCCGATGGCTTCAAGAGTTTCTTTGCCAGCAGCCGTTATGCTACATATGTTCCCAAACTTCTTGAACTCGGTGAACAAATCTGGACGGTTTGTTACATGCCTTGTGTCACCATTGTCAATCCACCACTCTGTAGATTTTGATTCTGCTATATTTATTTCATTACGTATAAACACTAGAGCTACATCTGTATCTAGTGAATTACTCTGCACATGATCTCGTTCCTTCGCAGGTCGTCCATCAGCGGTCCATTTCTTACAATTAAGTACCCAGTGTCCTTTCTTCTTGCAATAGTTACAGGTGTCTCCTCTTTTCTTTACCTTATATGAATTAACATGGTTTTAATTGTCTTGTTACCATAATTTTTCACAACTAAAGCTTCTTGTTCGAATTTCTATCTTTCTGTAGTTTTTCTCAAATTTAGTTCTAACATGCACAGCTGTGCGGTTAGTTCATCGAATGTTTTCTTTTCATCCTCGGTAAGTAACATCCAACCTGAACAGAACGATTCAAACTTATGAGGTAGAATTTGTAAAACTTTACATACTAGCATTAGTTCNATAACATCCAACCTGAACAGAACGATTCAAACTTATGAGGTAGAATTTGTAAAACTTTACATACTAGCATTAGTTCTGGAAACGCATTCTCACCCTTACCTTTAAGTCCATTATTTAACTCGTTCTATAGACTTCTCAATTTTGCGATGTGAGATGAGACATCTTCTCCTGATGTCCAGCAGAAGGCGAAAAAATTGGTACATATCTTAAATAACTGATCTTTCGAAGTGGCTTCATACAATTGTTTTAACGCTTCCCAAGCGCCATGTGCTGTTTCTTTGTCCATTTTTTTCTGATACACTTCATCTGTTACTGAGCCAGTAATCACTATTCGCTTTCCGATATAAATCACTCTCGATCTTGTGTTCCTTCTTTTGTTTGTTAGTCGCATTATCTTTTAGTGGATTTGGTTTTAGTGACCTTCCTTCAATTGCGTCCACTGCTCCTTCGTGGTAGTCAATCACATCGCGAATTTTCCTTTTCCACATCGGCCAGTCTGTTTCAGTTCATAACGGCTTGATGTGAATGTGTTTTGTGGAATCCATTTTCTATGAGTTCTACAATACTCCACAATCAACCTACCAATACCGTACTAACACTNAATGTGTTTTGTGGAATCCATTTTCTATGAGTTCTACAATACTCCACAATCAACCTACCAATACCGTACTAACACTAAAAAAAAAAAAGAATACATGACTTATAACGCGACTGGGCCCATAACCTAATGAATAACACGATCTCTTCGTATTATTACTTTTATTATGCTACAAGTTCATAACCTTGTATAATAACTACACACTAGATAACAACTATAATAGAACAACAGCTGTTTGAAAAAAAAAAAACCTACACACAAAACAAAACTGACATTGTTCCCACCCTAACATATTATTATTTAATAATTCCTACTTTAACAGTGATGAACTGCTTTCTTGTGATATTTTAATATGCAAAAATAAGCATAACATTTTAAAAATAAAAAAATTGTGTTTTAATTTTTTTTAAGCTGAATCATTTTATACTTCATAATTTAAAGTGCTGCTATGAGCGCTTAACCATTAAGGTATAAAGATCCGCAAACAGATTATTAATGAAGACTGTGAGTATAAAAATGCATGAATAGTGGGCAGCATGTAAAACATTAGTTCAGGAGGATTGGTGAGGATTGTGGACTGCAGAGGATGTGAATTGAGGATGATTGAGGAAAATTATTGCTAAAGGTTGGTGAGGATTGTAGAGGATTTTGGAGAAGATTGCTATGGATTGTGGAGGAGGATTGATGAGGATTGGTGTGGAGGATTGTGGAGGATTGTGGAGGGTTGCAAAGGATTGCGGAGGAATGGTGAGGATTGGTGACCATTTTTAAGGATTGATGAGGATTGCAGAGGATTGCGGAGGAGGATCGCCAAGGATTGGTCAGGATTGGTGAGGATGGCGAGAATTGCGAAGGATATATGTCTGAGAAGAGTACGAAAGATAAGACTGCTTATCACCCTAGCTGCCCTCGTACATTTCAAGTCTCAAGGTTTTTACCAGAATGGTTTACGAATAGCATTGCCGGAACATAGGCAATCCAACTGGAGTCAACGGTGGTATCCTCAAAAATGATATCGGGATATTGGTCTTAAGCATGCTATTAAACGAACATTTCATCTTTATATCTACACTTTAATAGCTTACTGGTCCGAACTGTTATTCAAAATTTTAGGCAGAGTTTTTACTTTCGTGGGGAAATTGATGTGTAATTAAATTACGAGTACTCTTAATAATATCCTGCAGAATTTTATGAAAGATATGAATATTAGAAAAATAACATACCAGGCTAAATGCTGATAAATGTCAGGAAAGAGAGTGTGATATCTCACCTCTTAAATCAGACGAAGAACTGTGATGTGGCGCACCTTTGGTTAAAATAATTATCTGCAGAAGACGAGATATCAGGCGACCAACAAGCAATCACAATCGAACAATGCGAGGGCAGGGTGGTAGGTGGAAGGGGGTCAAGCGAACACAAGTAATCAGTGAATAAAAATTTTAGGGGGTTGTTTGTGGGGTGTCGACCGTCTGCTGGTCTTCATATCGAGTTGCTTTTTCGCTGATCGCTCCACCTGCCGTCGAGCTCTTGAGCTCTTGCATGTCGGTATTTTAATGTTATTTACAAAATCGTTTGTAATTTATAATTTTTTAAACGGTTTTATTTTTATTTTTGGAGTAATTTTGTGATTTTTGTGTTTAACGTCATTCAAGGTTATGGGCGCATGTTCAAGGTCATTGGGGTAAAAGTTAAGGTTCGCAACATTCAATAAGGGGGTCGTAATCGGTAACATAATATGTTTATAGAATTTTTACAATTTTTTTTTCTCGATTTTGTTATTAAGGTCATTGGGTCAAGGTTAAGACCACTGGCATCCAACATGTTGGTAGAATTCATCAATGTAATTTTTGCCTTAATTTTTACAAAATGTTTTTTTTTATTTTTGCTATTATTGTAGCTTTTTTTTAGTGGGAGGAGGAAGGGTTTTGTGAGTGATGATGAAGGAGCAGTGTTAAGACAATGTGATTGATTGGAGGGGGTCAGTTGTCTTCTTGATGCGGTGCTTTGAAAACCTCCGAAAATATAAGTTTTAAAATAAATTTTAAATATTATTTATAAATTTTTAAAAATTATGTTTTTTATATTTTTTAATAAATTTATTTATAAATTTGTAATATTTTTGAAATTTTAAAATATATTTTTAGACAATTTTGATTTTTTGGATTTTTTGAGTTTAAGGTCATTCAAGGTCATGGGCATGGGGTCAAAGTCGCAGGCGCGAGGTCAAGATCACCCGAATCCAAGATGGTGGTAGGATGAGATCACAACATGGTGGCTGGTCTGCTCCGGCTCCACTCCCCCACCCCCTTATGCCAGAACATACCAAACTATTCTGCTGTTATACATTTTAAAATTACAAACATGTGGGAGTATTCTGAGGAAACTCACATACATGTTCGCGTGAGATGGAATCACAGATAATAACTAGAAAACACGCAGAAACCACCGCCTATATATAACCATACATAATATATTTTTAATATGCTTATAGGCATATATGTAATATTTAATATGCTTATAGCCATTTGTATGTATATACATAGAAACATATTATTAACATAAATTTATTCAATACATAATTATATATTCTTATCTGATATTTTATGTTTATACCTGTATATGTATAGGCGAATATGTGTGTGCAGTACTTGGAGTGCAATCGTGGCACAAGTTCAAGTCAAAGAGACCTTAAATATGCCTACTTACTTTTTTAACAGCTTTGTTGAAAACAAATTACGATTCTGAGTCAAGAAATTAAGGCAAAATATAAATTAAAATAATTTTAAAAAAAGGCATGCCAATTTTTTTTCCCCGCGAAATGCCAGCAATTGTGGTTTTTGAAATTACCCAGTTAGTTTTTTATGTTGCCATATGCAGGTTTCTAGAGGAGAATTAGTTGCTATGTTAGTTATATATATTATATATACACATTCAGCATGCATTCAGATATTGGAAATTCTCCTATTTTCTAACATTTTTATGTAATTTATATTTACTGCCTGGTGATGATTTTACAAACAATAAAATATTATGATATGTTATGCAATTTTTTCCCTAGGAGCTTCTCAGAAGATGAAGCTGTAAGTACTATACGAGAAGCCATCAAATTAGGAGTGAATTACATTGATGGAGGTTACTGGTATGGCCAGGGGAAAGCTGAAGAGTTCATCGGAAAGGTATTAGTCCACTTCATACATTAAATAAATTTTACTATAGTCCATTCATGGTTACTTCTAACTTTTCTAAAGGCTTGCTAAAGTTCTACTTACAGGCTGTTCCTCCTCATCATGCAAACAAAGCTTAACCGAGTCTAGAAAATTACACTAAATGGCCAATACACCGCATTCGTTCGCACTGAGTGTAATAACGTTTTGCATAAAAACTATTTCTCACTATGCATTACCCACACACCTATGTTCTCACTGTTTTTATTTACATTATTATTAATGAAAAATCATAATTGATAGATAACATATAAATAAAAATATAATTAACCGAAAATAAGGTTATTTCAACTAAAGTGTACGCTTGAGATACGCGACATATTAAGGAAAGAACCAAGCAGTACGTCATGCACGGGGTGATTTTTCAAAGGTTTGATTCCAAAGTGTGAATAGACTATACCAAGGTGCATGCTAGGGCAAGAGGCAGCGATGGAAAAATAATATGACTCGGTTTAAGATACATTCGTGAGACAATCTTGGAGACTTGAGAAGTTATTGCACACTACCCTAACGTCTATTACAGAAGACTGGGTTTATATCGCATCATAACCGAACAAAAAATTAGTGAAAGTAAAAACATCATTCAATAGGTTGAGCAATTTTTGAACATTTTTGCCAAGCATCAATCATAAAAAGTAGAAAATTACCCAATTTTTTGGGACGTACTTGCACAGAATGTATTTTGTAGTCAATCCAGAAAATAACTTTTCAAAATTTAGTTAGATGTATTTCAAGCCATTACTGACACCTACGTCTTTAGTTACTGTGAACAAATGCTATTTTATTTGCTACACTTTAAACTCTGTAGGGGACAAGATGCTGATTGTTCTCTGTAAGATAATTCAGAATAATGAATTTCAAATTTTACAAATTACACATTGTGCAACTTAAATGTATTAATAAATGTATAATCCAATTTTTAATATACTTTAATCATAAAATGCATGCACTGGTGGATTTATTTATTATGCCCACAAGAAAATCTTTATCTCTCTAAATAGTATAAAAGAAAGTCGTTTATCCGCGTCTGTCTGTGTATTCGCTTAGTTATTCTAAACTACTTGATGAATTTTGATGCGGTTTTCGACATCATTTAAAGAATTTCTTGAGGAAGGTTTTGGTGAATAATACATTTATATTTAATGTAAGAATATTAGAGAAATGTCGAACCGTTTGTAATTAAGTCGTAAAANAATACATTTATATTTAATGTAAGAATATTAGAGAAATGTTGAACCGTTTGTAATTAAGTCGTAAAACCCCGTTTTTAGGGCGCTTACATGACTTGCGCTGACTGAACCATAAGATATACATCAAATTAATGAACTATAGAATTGTAGCTCTCGAAAATGCGTACAGAAAAGTCCGCAATAGCATATGTTTATTTTTTAAGGGTGACTCACAGTAACCATTTTTGTCTTTCAAAGTATCGCTGTAAAAACTAAATTGTTACCGGGCTAAGTCGGGCTGGTTCCCTAGTAAATAATAAATAACAATTTAAGTTGGCAGGTGAAATCATTATTTTTTGAGAAATCTCTGGTAACAGATAAAAGATATGACTTAAAACTTTAAAGTTATTCTTTCAGCGAGGTCTCTAAGCCTCTCAAAAACGAGTTTAATAAATTCATTCCCGCACATGACACCCAGTACAGAAAAGTGACGCATATTTCGTTGTGAGCCTTGCCTTACAATGGTGAAATAACTTTTCAGCATTGCAGCATCTTGCTGCAGCAGAACACTGCCCAATCAGGTGCCCCTATTCACAGTCCTGGGAAGATCCAGTGATAATCCGTCTCGGAGTTGGTCCGAAGTTTATCCAGACTCGACCAACTACACTGAATGGTCATTAATGACCAGGCACTGCCCTGAAAAAAAGAGTAGACTGATCGCATTCGCCACACAAGCATGTCGGAAGCCTATTTGAAGCTGTGAGCGTCCGGTAGAAATATTGACTAGCCACAGCGATTGAAATTGGCGTACGATGAGAGCTGAGAGAGGCGGAAAGGGGCGTCATTATCGGTGCCCACCGATATATCCATTCAATCAGTGAGATTTCTGGCACTTTTTAGATACCACGTTCGACAGTAAGTGATGTAGTTGTGGGAGTTATAAAACCACAACCTTGACTAAGGAAGCAAAGAAAATCTATAGATAGGGACCCTGGATGCCTTCGATGTGTGCTGGTGATGAAGTCAAATCGGCAAGTTTCGTTAGAAATCATGGCCACATACTTTTGACTGGCATATGAGAGCGATGACGGCCTCAGAATTAAATCAACTTGAAATTGAGTCAATTCCGGATTTTGTGGTACCGAAACAGGAATTAAGTCTACCTGGAATTGACTTGACTCTGGATTTTAAGGTACCCCATTTTTAACATGAAAATCATACCGGAAATATGTAAACTGGAGTTTACTCAACTCCGGATTTTCAAGAACCACTTTTAAGGCACAAAATACAAACGGAATTGAGTCAACCCGGAATCGATTCAACTCCGGATTTTTAGCTACGCTGTTTTAGTTTAAAAATCTTACAGGAATTAAGTTAACTGGATTTGACTCAACTCCGGATTTTCAACAACCCACTTTCATACACAAAATTTGTACCAGAATTAAGTCATCCCGGAGTTGAATGAACTCCGGAATTTTCGCATTGCTATACATTTTAAGACCTACCGAATTTATGGCAACCGGAATTATGTCAACTTTAGTTGACTGTATTCCGGATCCATTCCAGTACTGCCCCTTAGTTGGGGTGCGGAAATAATTCAACCAGGAATTGATTCAATTCCGGATTTTATGGTACCCGACCGGAATTAAGACAACCCGGAGTTGATTCAACTTCGGCTTTTATTGTACCTTCTGTTGACACGTAAATAGCCCCGGAATTGAGTCAACTGGAGTTGAGTCAACGATGTATTTGCTATACAACCTCTTTTCAGACACGAAAAGTACACTGGAACTTAGTCAGCAGATCATAAATGGATTATTTGTGTCAATATTTGCTCATAAAATCTAGCATTATATGCCGAGTTACACTTCTCAGCTATCTTTTAAGGGGTGAACCCATTAATTCGCTTTTATTAGTTGCTCACACTATCTGCTGAATTAGTCACGATGCTTATTAAATTTAATATAAGTATATTTCCTTTGTTTTGAAATTCGGTTGGTAA
>NQII01006860.1:140742-198621 GCA_002778355.1 Clitarchus hookeri | reverse complement strand
GCGCCGAAGGAACTAAAACTTGTCGACGTTGCCTGATCCACAGAAACGAACTAATCTAATTAATGCTGACGCATCCCAAAGACAACGATGTTCGAAACTAAACACAACCGGACTCCTGATAAAACGTAAACAGCAGACGTCCGCCCATTAACCTACAAACGCACACGTCTGTCTGATAAACAAACACGGGAAACGAGCCACCACGGCTTTAAACTTCAGACCCGATAAAAATATTAAGACGCTTTCCAAAGCTTCATACACACGAAAGAATTTTACACCAGTGTCCCGAAAAATTACGAATATTGCGTCATTACACAGTGCCGAGCCATCTTGGACAAACCTAATGACAAGCAAGTGCTTCTGTGGTGGTCCATTATGCCGTGTGCAGCCCCTATGAGAGGGGTCATAAAACTATAAACCAACCCTCATAATCAAATAGTATCATTAGTCAGGCAGGCACTATTGCGAGAATTCTTTCCAGTCACTCAGTGTAACATGACTTGACACCGGAACAAGGTCTCTTAGATGCTGCAAAGTAAGGAAGAAAGATGTGTGTGTTAGGTGCATTTCGCCACAAAGTGCCAAATTAAATTTATATAACACCCCTACTATGTATGTGGTGGATGCGTGGAAATACAAGTTTGTTAAGGAGAGATTTCATATCTAACAAAAGATTACATTGCAGAAAAATAATGTTGTTTACTTGTATTAAGGGGTTCTGTCTGAATAAGAATATGCCCGGCTCCTTGAGACAGGATAAGTGACAATGGACTTATATACCATTATTACCTTGCTTACCAGCTGAAGTATACACCGCCAGGGCACCGGATCATGAAGTTCCACAGTAGACAAAATTATACGGCTACTGGGAAGGACTACTACTACAAAGACTTTCAGGAAGCAATTATTATTTTATTTATTAAACTTCATCTTTGACACCAAAAAATTAGTATGAAGTATTATTTGCAATAGTAAAAATATTAATTTCATTGATTGAAATAAAATTTAAGTATGACATCAAATTAATGTGACTTTTGACATATGCGGCCCATAGTGACAATAGCCTCTCTCGTGACGATTTTTCCGTCCTTTACCTTAAGCCGAGGTCCTTTGGAAAAATTATTATTCTTGAAAAATAAAATCATAATTAAATAATTCCAGTTCAAACTATAGCCTAGAGCGTTTGATTCTTTGTGTCAGGGTGTTTTGTAAGTTANTAAATAATTCCAGTTCAAACTATAGCCTAGAGCGTTTGATTCTTTGTGTCAGGGTGTTTTGTAAGTTATATTAGCTGTAATTCAGTTCTGCATAAATCCAAGATGACTAAATAAGAAAGTACAAATGAATATAACAGATTTGTCTTTGTGCTCACTAATTTAGAGTAGACTTGTATGAATTCAAAATAAACGTAGAATCTGTAAGATCTTGAAATCGCTGGGGCACGGCTGGCATCATCCTGAATGCCTGGACATCTGCTTGAAACAAACTTCCCTATGTAGGCTCTCAGGCCTAACGTGTATGAATAAAGTTCATACTGCACTTAACACTACACGGTAGCACACATAAAAACCTTCAAAATGTGTCTAGACCATACAGGCTTTCTTATTGTAAACCAAGCCGCGTCTTCGTTCCACATCGGAACGGTCTGTATATCAATGCAGACTTGTAAAATGCAATGAAATTCAAGGAAAATTCCTACCAGGACAAACCCACAAGGTTGGCATCCTGCCTGGTGAAAAAATTAAAATTGCTGAAAACCCCTGTTATATAAACTTAAAGTAAAGTTAAAAGGTATTCAAAATTAGTGCCAATCATGAGAGAGCTATATAACAAATTAAGTATCATGTTACTTATCTTCATGGCAACAGAAAACAAATGTGCCTTCACTTACGGCCTTCATACATAAAACAAAATTTCAGTGGTTAGGAAAAACTCTCACATAATACAAAAATAGTTAATTAGTTTTGACCGTAAAAAAGACCTGAACCAAAAATTACACAAATAAAATTCTTAATGCTGTTGCCATAATATACATTAATAAGAAATAAATACTGAGAAATTGCAATGTTTAAGACTTTATAATGTGGATTGTGTGTTTCGATTGCATGTCATATTTATTCGTAAAGCAGGAGAGGACAATCAACAGTAAAATATGAGGAATTTTTTTTTGCTTTCACTGTAATTCATATTTATGTGTAATGCATTTGCATTAAGTAATCACATTTCTATAAGCAGTTCAGAATAAATATTCTTAAATTGTATCACATCCCGTGGTTTTAGTTCCAACATATAGCCTGTTCCAGACCTACTAATGTCTATTGTGAACCAGCATATTGAGCAACAAGTATGTATAAATATAAAAATTGACTTTACAGAATATTTTGTAAGTCGGTCACTCAAAAAACTAACCACCCAGACTGGTCTTCAAACGACCCCTCAACCTCGGAAACAAACTGGTCCACCCAACACCACAGTCAGTAACAGCATCGCCCCAGGGGTCTCATCCTTGCAATAGCCCACGTAGCTCATGGACTTTGCACCAATCTTCTACCTCCTTCAACAGCAGGCTCACCTACTAGACTTATCCTACCCAGGGCAGCTACAACTGTGCGAAAGTAAATCTCATCTACCAGCTACAGTGCATTCACTGCAATGCAGAGTACATTGGCCTTGCTACAAACGCATCCAGACAGAGAATGAATGGCCATAAAGCGGACACCAAACAGGCCGTAGCTGGGGTAAATGTAAATCTACAGGAGAAGCTAGTTGCAACACATGCAGCAGCTCACAACCAGAGCTTTGACTCCAGAGTGGTGAGGGCTTTACCACCCAATAATAGTGCAGAACTGTGACGTTGGGAACTGGTTCACCAATACATCACCAAATCCAGACAGCCACCTCGCTTAAACATTAAAAAAAAAACCTCCGCCACATGTACAATTTCCCGCATCACTCTAGTTTGCCTCCTGGCCACTAGGTTGACAGTTTGCAAACCACCGCTCAACAGACTGCGGTGTACCACTATTTGCTGCCTGAAGGAGCATACCCAGCCAGCTAAAGATAGAGACTGTGCATCTGTGTGGAAAATGTGTTAGACTTTTGTGGGTTCATTATCTGAGAGTACTTATGTTTTCTGCCGTGTTTTTTACCATATAATTAGTCTAGTGACCTATTCCCGCCATATCTTATAAAGCTACAGTGGTGGAAAATGGAAAATGAACACCCAGACACAATGGTCCCACATGAACAAAGGTTTTATTGAATAATTATACAGTTTGTAGACTGTATATGATAATGATCAGAGGGTCGTACACCTATGGACAGAGGCTACAGTGTGTCTGGAACAACGTCAGTATCTTGTGTAGCCTCCTTTAGCGATGATGCAGTCGTGCGTAGAGACAATTATAAAGGTGTCGGATGTCATCTTGGGGAATTGTGTTCCACGCTAATTTCACCTGTTGCAATTGGTGGAGGTTTGTCGCCCGGTATTGCAGACTGCACTAAATGCCGTCCCACCATGTCCCAAACATGTTCAATGGGAAACTGGTCGGGTGATCGTGCTGGTCAGGGGAGTTGACAAACAACTTCGAGAGCACGTTGGATAACACGAGACGTATGTATGTGGGCATTGTCCTGCTGGAAGAGGACATCTCCTTGGTGTTGTAGGAACGGCAACAAGATGGGCTGGGGGTGATGTTCTGGATATAACGTTCATTGTTCAGTGTTCCCTCAACAAACACCAGAAGTGTATGGTCATTGTTGGCCAGTTGCATTGTTTGCAACACCATCCGAGGTGAGCTACACGGTGGTGAGGTGTGCAAAAGGAAGCCTGGGGAGTGGCACCCTTGAAAGTAGCCCAGTGTCCAGAAAATGGTTGGTGTTGGTCCTAACTGACACCCTGGGTGCAACAGTGGCCCTAATCTGTGCGGCGGTCA
This sequence comes from Clitarchus hookeri, assembly GCA_002778355.1. Classification (NCBI taxonomy): domain Eukaryota; kingdom Metazoa; phylum Arthropoda; class Insecta; order Phasmatodea; family Phasmatidae; genus Clitarchus; species Clitarchus hookeri. The sequence goes on along the minus strand of NQII01006860.1, from coordinate 194,686 downwards.
CCATGCGATCAGCAATGGCTGCTCATCTGATGCGGCTGTCCAGGCAGGAATCCGTATACCGCTGCCGTCCGGAACCAGGTTGACAAGCATGTGCACCATCGTTGGACTACCGGCACCTCCAATGATGCACAGCAGACACTTTACATCCTACACGTTGGGCAATTCTTGAGAGGGGCCATCTAGTTTCTCTCAGGCCCACAAAATACAGACTTCTTCTAAGTCCGTTAATTGCATGAAGTGTGGTCATCTATGCCGTCATGGCATTTCTACAATGCTTACTACACACAGGCTTATGCTTGAAACAACAGACTACACTTTCACTGAGTCAACTACAGTTGAATTGGGCGCAGCGGTGTTATGTGCCTAGTACGCGGTTCCTACTTTGTCCACAGCACATCACTCTTGATCATTGCATTTACTGCCCTCTATCAGGGTCCCATGCGCATATGGTGTTTCTACATCACCGCTTTAGTGGTTTTCCTTTTTTATTTTTCACCAGTGTCTTACATTACTGATGAGAGTTCACAGTTTGTCACATACTGACAAAATAAAATAAACATGCTAATCATTTTATGCACACTTGAATTATGAAACCATCACATAATTCTTTTTTGACTTGCATAGTAAAAACTGTTGTGCAGCCTGTTTCACTTTTATTTTTTTTTTACAAACATTTACCATTAATACATGAAGAAATAGTAGTCATTAGGGAAGAAATCTAAACTGTTTTATTGCTTACTGATATCCTCAATTTAAACACTGCCATTCTATACAAACACCAGCATTTGCAGTAAAATAACCACACAAAAAAGTCAATTTTTAGAAACAGTTTTATCTTCGCCGAAGTCTCCCGATGGTGCCAAACAAAATTGGTACTTCGACAACTATCGGATATGCTCGGCTACTCTTGTAAGAAGTGCAAGAAATATTGTACTCTGTAACTATAAAAATGGTATACTGGCAAGAATTACAGTGCATTAGTTTGCAAAATTATAGTATAGCTTTCTTACTATATCACCCGGTACATGGTACTTTGTCCAAAAGTATGGTATGGATACTATACATATGGTATTTATATCCCTCATTTCAATAGTTGTGATTAACGTAGCACCGCAATTTGTAAAATGTCGAAGCAGCAAAATATGAGCATCGCCCGTAATGTCTCAAGACCTGCACGTTTTCCTTACAAATTACAAAAGAATCGTAAAATTTGGCACACCTGCAAATATATTATTTTTCATAGTTATTCATTAGGTGTTAATAAACGGTTTATGAAGACTAATTATAAGTATTGGATTATGTTAATTTCTGTGAGGTAATGGATAATTATGTAAGTATTAACTGTAAATAGCAAGTACATAATGGTTAAGATTGTAATTTTAGATGTTTTTTTAATTGTTTAATAAAAAAAATTAGGAAATTGTTTTTAACTATTCTATTTAATCAAAACCTCCACCTCTTAAAGAACTTGACTATGCCCACAAATTTTGGAAAATAGTAACAATTAGCAGGATAAACTATAATAATGTATACTAATACAGTAGTTGTAGCTGTAGGCTGCAAAATTTGTAGAGTTTTGCGAATGCTAAAAAGTAAAATGGTGGCAGAAATACAAGCATTGAGCTCTTTGATTGAAGGATTGAGTTGCCAACTAATGAATGTTAGTGCAAGTGTTAAAGCAGAACTAAATTAATCTGTAAATAGTGCTAGGGAAAACATAAATAGTCAAATTAAAAATATGTAAAAGGACATAAATTGAAGTACTCACAGTCCAGTACTTGTCGACAGGCACAAACATAAAGGATGACACGTTTTTCATGTGATTGTGCGATTGCGACGTTTTGCTGGCCTAAGCCAGTTAAATTAAATGGTGAGTTGTAGGACCCTGTAATATGGTGGAAGGGTGCTGTTGGTAGTAAACCTAACGGCCAGGTTGCAAACTAGGATTTGGCGGGAAAATTGAAAATTTGCCAGTATAGCTGACGAGTATGGTTTGAAGCTGTGATTATCTTATGTTGAGACCCGGGGGCTGCCTAGATTTTGTTATAATTTGATGATGTAATTTCCAGCGTCTGAGTTCTGAGCTATTGCTTGAAGGTGGTAGGGCTCTCCCAACTCTGGTGCTGTAGCAGGAGTCATAATCTGTTGTGTGATGCTGCAACTGGTTTGTCTTGTAGGTTGTGGGTGTGACCTGCCATGGCTTGTTTAGTACCTGCTCTGCGGCCATTCATTCTCTGGTTAGTATGTTGGTGAGGCCGATGTATTCTGCAGTACAATGTTGGCACCGTAGCTGATAAATCAGATTTTCTGTTGCACAGTTATAGTTGCCTTGGATGTGGTATGTAATGCTAGTGAGTCTACTATTGAAAGAAGTTGAGGGTTGGTGGATGGCACAGGAGCCACAGCGTAAGCTATTGCAGGGGCAGGATCCTCTGAGGGCGATATTCTGCTTGGCATTTGTGGTAGGCTGCAGCTTTGGATGAACCAGTTTGTTGCAGAGGTTAGGTGGTCTTTTGAAAACCAATCTGGGTGGTTTGGAGAGCAGGTCTTGTTTTTGTGGTTAGGAAGCCAGAATTTTGTATCCATAGTGGAGAATGGTTCAGAGTGTACTTAGGCGTTCACCAGGGGTATATCCGAGTTGTTGACCTTGGTTTGTGTTCCGGTATTTGAGATGGCTTGCTGAATCTGTTTGTGGACTGGGGTAACCCTTGTCAAGGAATGCTCTGGCTATTTGTTCACACTGTTTGTTGAGATTACTGTTGGTGGAGCAGATACATTTTACTTGTGGCAAGACTGGAGGGTAGGGATTTTTTGAGATGGTATGGGTGGTAGCTGTCAAAATGTAAGTACTAAAAGGTTGTTGGTGGGTTTGGTGTGTACAGCAATTTTAATTGTGCTATTGTGGAATGTCAGTTCAACATCCATGAATATGGCATGTGTTTTGGAGTATGACCAGATGAACTTGAACGAACTGTGTCCATTTAAGTTGTTCAGAAAGTGAATTAGGTAGTTTTCAGTGAAAGTCCGTATCATGAAGATTTCGTCGATGAAATGCATCCAGCTACGTGGTTGGGTTGGTTGGTGACTGAGAAAGTTTTCTTCTAACCTGCCCATAAACAAATTGGCATAGGATGGGGTCATACGTATACCCATTGCCTTTGACCTGAGGGTAGTGTGTATCTTGAAATCTGAGTTGTTGTTGCTGAGGGTTAACCTGGTGAGTTAAACAAGGAATGCTGTAGAAGGTTTGCTATGTGGGGGTCTTTGCTTGAGGTAATATTCCATGGCCGACAGTCCAGACAAGTGAAGATGGTGGTATAGAGAGATGTGACAACTATGGTGACCATGTACGTATCTTGGGGAATGGTGTCGAGGTGTCTTAAGCGTTCAAGAAAGTGGCCAGTGTCCTTGACGTAGAACGAAAGCTGCTGCACCCAAGCTTGAAGGTGGGCATCTACAAGTTCTGAGATTCTCTCATTGGGGCTGCCAATTCTTGATACAATAGGAAGCGTGAAAAATGTGTTGTCCTTCTTTGTGTGTGCCTGTCGACAAGTACTAGGCTGTGAGAACTTGAATTTCTGTTCTTGTACATATTTTTGGCCAAATAGTCAAATTGGTGTTGGTCAATTGCTAGTGTTAGCAAAGTAGTGGACAGGAAAACAGGAAGTGTGAATGAAAATGTGGATGGGAAAATAAACACTGTGAATGAAAGTGTAGACTGCAAGATAGAAGGTATTAGTGAGTTAGTAAACAATAAGATGCACTGTGTGGACAAGATAATGGATAGTGATAATTAAAGGATGTAGAGTGTTCANGGAGAGTGTTCGGGTATAAGGTGTGAGGTGAGCGCCCTCAAGAAGGAATGGCAAAAATTCCTACGGTAGGAGGGGTAGAAAATACTTGGGGCCAGCAGCTGAGGAGGGACTGAGATTGACCACCACCAGGCCCGTGAATGTGTACAACGAGGAGAAGGTATAGGTTCTTGTCAATAGAGCCATCACAGGAAAGGCACAGTAGTTTTGCAGTGCTGTTATCCTGCAGCCAGGATTGGGTAAAGGTATCGCAACTAAGCTCCCTCCCTATGATGGACAGACACCTTGGCATGAATACCAGCACCAGTTCGAAATGGTTACCTTCAGGTGTCAGGACTTGGGTGCCTGTACTGCAAGGAAGGGTCCGAGGACTAAGGGATAAGGTCACCTTCAGAAATACAATGTTGGAGCCCCATTTGAGAGGATGGCAGTGGACATTCTCGGATCATTACCAGTCACTGAGAGGGGGAACCTGTATCTTGTGGTAGTGCAAGACAATTTCACCCATAGACTAAAGATAAGGTAGAGACAGATCTCGCTGGCTACTCACAACCAATCTTCGTGTCGCAACATTGAACTGCTTCTGACAATACGACTCGCAAAAACGTCATGGATTGGATCTGAGATTAGAATAATGTTAAGTAAGCAAGTGCTTTGCGATGTTTTTATTCTTCCTCTAACCGGTTTGTCTTTTGAAAATTAAAATATAAACGAACATGTTTATCATTGTGACCATGTGACTGACATTTGTGTTCGTTTAGGGTAGGTCAATGTGGGGTACATGCACAGAAGATGAATAAGCGGTCTACCTCATATTTAGTCTATGATTTCACCAAGTGGCCTGAGGTCATACCAGTTCCAAACCAAGCGGCTGTATTTATTACATCTTCATACGCACTGTCGAGGGGTGTTAATAAAAATTATCATTCCATTTAAAGTAACAAAATTGACCTTTGTATCTTCTTCACCCTTCCATGTACAGGGAAATTATCACTGTCAAGTTATTAGCGCCTTGGACCCAAACAACTTTTGTCTGAAACATATTCTTCTACCATTGAAGGTGGCAGTGTTATTCAGTTGGCCTGCCTTTGGTGCATCACTCTGTATATACCCACACATATAGAAACACACAGTGAATCTATGTGTTATTGAACAGAAATAATGTACTGAAATATACTGTTGTTGATAATAAAATAGATAACAACGTTTCTGTTATTAATTTTGACTTTCATCTACTACTTCAAAGATAATTTTCTTCTACGTTTTTCTGGTTTTTTAAATGGGAAGGATTTGTTAGGTTGGTTCCAGAAGATAACGTATCTGGCTGATGATATTTGTGATGCTGAGGCTGGAACTGTGGGGACATTTGCTATTGCACCTAAATACACTGGAGAGCCAAAAAAAACTGGTATAGGCGTGCGTATGTAAATAACAGAGGTATGGAACCAATCAGAGTAACGCGATGCGGTCGGCAGCGCCTATATAACACAACAAGCGTCCGGCAAAGTTGCTAGATCGGTTACTGCTGCTCAATGGCAGGCTATCAAGATTTAAGTGAGTTCAAAAGTTGTGTTATAGTCGGCACACGAGAGATGGGACGTAGCATCTCTGAGGTAGCGATAACATTTGGATTTTTGCGTACGATCATTTCACGAGTGTACTGTGAATATCGGGAATCTGGTAAAACACATCTTCGACATTGCTGCGGCCGGAAAAAGATAGTGAACGAACGGGACAAACGACGACTGATGAGAATCATTAAACGTGACAGACGTGCAACCCTTTCTCAAATTGGCGCAGATTTCAATGCTGGGGCATCAACAAGTGCCAGTGCGTGAACTATTCAAAGGACCATCATTGATATAGGCTTTCGGAGCCGAAGGCACCCTTGTGTACTGTTGTTGACTGCACGACACAAAGCTTTACGCCTCGCCTGGGCCCGCCAACACCGCCATTGGACTGTTGATGACTGGAAACACGTTATCTGGTTTGACGAGTCTCGTTTCCAATTGTATCGGGCTGATGGACGTGTACGGGTATGGAGACATCCTCATGAATCCATGGACCCTACATGTCAACAGGGGACTGTTCAAGCTGGTGGAGGTTCTGTCATGGTATGGGGCGTGTGCAGTTTGTGTGAAATGGGACCCCTGATATGTCTAGATGCGACTCTGACAGGTGACAGATACGTAAGCATCCTGTCCGATCACCTGCATCCATTCATGTCCATTATGCATTCCAGCAGGACAATGTGACACCCCACACGTCGAGAGTTGCTACAGAGTGGCTCCAGGAACACTCTTCTGACTTTAGACACTTCCATTGGCCACCTAAATCACCAGACATGAACATTATTGAGCATACCTGGGATGCCTTGCAAAGTATTGTTCAGAAGAGATCTCCACCGCCTCGCACTCCTATGGATTTGTGGACTGCCCTACAGGATTCATGGTGTAAATTGCCTCCTGCATATCTTCTGACATTAGTCGAGTCCATGCCACGTCGTCTTGCGGCACTTCTGCGTGCTCACGGGGGGCCCTACACGATATTAGGCAAGTGTACCAGTTTTTTTGGCTATTCAGTGTACTTAGCCTGGGATCAGTTGGGAAAAAAAATATATATATAAACTACCCTCATTCGTTTTTTTTTACTGTGGTCTGAAACAGTAATTAATATGTACATTTACAAAAAAGAAAATGTGCACCAGTAGTTTTTGGATACCATAAATGTGTTTTTAAATGTCTACTATGATGGCACCAGGGGTAGGGTGCACCCACATACCTCTCCCTATCCCCCTGTTTTTTCTCCTACCTCCTGGTAGATAGTTTGATGTAAAAATATTTGTGTAGAATTTAGAATTTTAAAATGTGACATCTACAGCCCACAGCTTGGAGAAACAATTCACTCAAGCTCCACAGTCTCAGCAAATGGTTCCTGGCAGCATACTCATTTTGCCATGAAAAGGGAGCCTCTTAGCTGGAATTTATTTTTATGACTTTAACATAATTTTTCATATGTATTTGATTCTGTTAGATGCATGATCCAAAATTTGTCACAGTTCAGAATACACCATTTTTTTAACCTCGTTCATAGCAAGTTCCATTACAACTGCCTACTAGTAGTGAAACTGCCAAGTATGTTACAGCCCTGTCTTATAAAACTTAAAAATAAAGAAATTATTTTCTGCCTCTTACCCTTTTTTTTACCATATTAGATTACTTGTCTGCAGTATTTGACATTTTGAGAAGGGTATACATTTACCTCTTAATATTTGTTTGTAATTATTTTGTAAAAATTTGATTTATGTTTTGTAATTTGAATGCAGATTTTCTTGTTTTTATGACCTGTTGATTTTATACTTTCTGTGTGACCTTGATGAAATTACAATTATGGTAGTGTAAAGTACATATCATATTACTGGTTGGATTTCTCGTGTGGTTGTACATGAGCATTTGAAAGACAGTGGAGCAAGTTATCCCAGGGTAAATGATGTGTGTGTTTTGCTTTACATTTGAGCATCGTAATTACGTACTTACTATGACAGCTGCAAGTACTGCCAACTGTTTTTAGGTGAGTGTATCAGTGAGTCATATCAGAGATTTGACAATAGTTAACTGATCACATATTTCTTCTTTTTTAAGTGATTGTATTGCTGTTGGAATCATGTCTGTTAAATATATATATATATATACATACATACATAGACACACACATATACATACAAACACACACACAGGATGATTCACAGCACCCGTATCACCTATTTTTCTCGGCAACAACACGACACCAGGGGTTCACGAAAAAATTGTGATAACTATACCCTATATGAATCATCAATTGGTAGTAATTCCATTCCCCCGAATATACCGTGGAGGGGTACATGGGGGGTGAGCTTGAAATTACAAATGGGAACAGGGGTCATATATGGTATCGTTGGTAGATCGTCTAAAAGGAAACATCATTTACTAAGACAGTTGTTTTCTGACGTGCATAGTTTATGCACAATGAAACTGAACGAAAACTATTTGTATTCTTACTACAATCAAATGGAAATCAATGAAACATGTTGTTTTTCACCGGTACGGTGTGAGAGAACTAGTGTGAAATGGGAACTGGAGACACTCATTCACACACACCACTCTTCATTAAGTGTTTGAAATGTCGACCATCCTGTATCAGACACGACTCTACTCTCCTTCTTACGTTTGCGGCTGCTCGGCGGACCTCGGCACAGCTGAGAGATCCACATGCAAAAGTGTCTTAGTAAAAGTTAAATGTAGTTTTCTTTTAGACGATCTATCCAACGATACCTTATACGACCCACATTCCCATTTGCCATTTCAAAGCTCACCCCCCATACCCCCTACCTGCAGTATGTTCGGAGGAATGGGATTACTACCAATCGATGCTTCATGTAGGGTATAGTTATCACACTTCTTTTTCGCAAACTCCTGGTGATATGTGTTTTTTCGAGAAAAAGCGGTGATACAGGTGCTGTGAATCAGCCTGTGTGTTCATATATACACACGCACATGCGTGCACGCACTCTCACACACACAAAATTAGATTTATCCTGAATAAAATAATTTTTGTAGCATCAAAACTGTGTGCATTTTTGCTAACTTATAAGCAGATAGTGTTAATATTTCGTACAAAAATCTACAAATTGAAAATAAAATAATTCAGAACAGGGAAAATAAAGGGAAACATTATTGTCACATCACATAAAAATGTCTTTATTTGTAAAAAAGAAATTCTCATCACAAATAGAAAACGTTTTTTACAAAATTNCTCACATCACATAAAAATGTCTTTATTTGTAAAAAAGAAATTCTCATCACAAATAGAAAACGTTTTTTACAAAATTCATGTGTTTATCGCTCACATGATTACATTTTTCCCATTTGTGCAAAGAATCGCATAATTACATATGTATAATATTATAAATACTAAAAAAATACTAGTCACTATCTATAAAGTTGCAGATAACATGAAAAAAATGTACAAAATTTTTGGGTCCAAAGGTTCAAGAGGTAGAAACTGAAATATAGTTTTAGTTAGATCGAGATAAGAGATATACAGTTTGCACATATTTATAAAAAAGAGATGCTAAACTAAAACTGTTTTTTTTTCTACCTGTCAAACCACTTGGGCTGTTTCTTCATGATACCAGGATAGGTCATACAATAATTCTTCTCTAACGTTTTCATTTACAGGTTTTTACAGGTAAAGATTTATAAATAATTAAGTACTGAGACATTCAGTAACTCGGGATATGACCAAATGGTAATCATGAAGAAAAACTTTAAAATCTAACTACATTAAAAATAAAAAATTTCTTATCCATTGGATAACTGTCTCTTACAACATAATATGGCATAAACCAATACAACTGACGGTGCTATGCACCTTGAAAATAAACTGTAAAACTACAAAGTTCTTCACACGCACAGAATAAATCTGTTCCTTCTAATATAAAAGATGAGCTTCAGTCTGACAATCACATATTGTTCATTGAGAATCGAAAATAGGTTTTTATACATTAATATATTTTACACACAACACCTTTCTTTTTTCTTCTCTTTAACATGTACACTAATAGAAAAACATTTTCATTGAAAATTGTTTTTGCAATGTCTCTCACATTGTCTTCAAATGTTTTTTTTTTGTGCCAGTTACGAAAGTGTTGTTATATGATAGGCCACACTAAAGGCACAATACATAGCGATAATTTAATTTTCAAGGAACGGAAACTTCTTGTTCCTTCACGATAGATTTGGCACCAATAACTATAGTCTGCTGCAAAATAAAAAAAAGCATTACAATTCAGTCTTCCCATTTAGCTGGACTGTGATGAGTTAGTCAGCTTTTAATTGATCAGTTTAGTTGCAGCAGAACTCAACTTTAATCAGGCGTAAAAGTATTCCACCTGATAAAGGTTGGAATTGTAATCTACATATTGTGACATTAATATCGTAGTTGGCTTCATCTGCGACGGGATGCTGCAGCCAGGATCATTTTCTTGAGCATTGGTTGTGGGTTGCAGATCTGTGGATCGCACTGCATATGCCCATCTCCACCACACCTGAAAAATTCCGTAGAGCACGATGTTGAGATCTGAAAGCACTGTTTTCTTTTGTTTGTTAAATTACTTTGCTCATAACCACAATGGGGGGTTGTGGGGGCGTAGCGGCTAGAGCACTCGCTGGTTGGCTGGTTTTCTCAGAGATCTCCCATTTCCCCTGCCCTTGCATTCCAGCACTGCTCAATATTCGCCTCACTTCGCCCTCATCAGCTCTCAAGTCCACAATGTTAAGAGCTACCCAAACCTCTTCACTTATATCCACAGTAATAACTTTCGGATCAAAAGTAATAGCTAAGGAGTGATATACAACTTGGCACCATCTCTTTATCCCAAGCAATATGTATTTGGATAATCATATCATTAAGTCACCTGTCACTCCACAGAGGCTACCCCTGTTCTACACTTCTGTGGTCTAAAAGTAATTTACTTGAAGAGGTTTCACCAGTTAGGGAGTTGGCATTCACTGAATGCACTGCTTTGTTTTGAGATTTAAAAATATGGCCAGTTTCCTCAAAAATGATGCACAGAAATACACACTGGTATACATTTTGTTGGGAGTGGGGGCACAGGTGCTTAGAGTTCATCAACCTTCACAGCTATATCCACCATATTTTTTCTAACAAACTGTTTTTTGTTTTAATTGGCTTAACATCTTGTCGACAGTGTGATCGTTAGAGACAGAGCCAGTTGCTTTGGCAAGCAAGGGCAAGGAAGCAATTGGCCACGACCTGAGTTATCTACCATTGCGCATCCACGTAATTACTTCAGAAAACCGTGGAGAACCAAGAAAAGGAGGGCCAGACAGGGAATCAAACCCGGTTCCTTCCAAATGAGAATCCAGTGTGTCAACGCTGTGTCAACTTGCTTCGCCCTAACTTGCCTAAATTATGCCTTCTGCTTAGATGGACCTTGGTTTGGACCCAGGTTGCATCAGCAAGAGAAAAAGCATGCTAGTCACCATACCAGTAAACTTCAATTTTGTGCTTTGAGTGATCAAAAAATGCATTATTCCATTCTGGTACAAACAGTAGTCCTATTCATGCATTCAAAGGCCATTCTTGTGGTAAAAAATAAATTTATGTAATTTGTGGTAAAACAGCAGTTACATTTGTGTTTCACTTTTTTTTTTAAAGTCTTCACAGTCACACACACAATTAAATTTGTAATAACATGCAGTAGAATTACATTAAAAACCTTTCAAGAAGTTCCCTGTTAAAAAGTTTTGCTGCTTAATAAGTTTACATAATTTTTACCCTGGTCTACAAACACCAAAGTAATTTGACTCTTTCAAAAGTTTTTCTGGTTAATAAGTCTAAATTTTGTGGTCACTTCATAAACTTCATAACAGAATTTTAGTGTAGGTGGAAAATTTTGAAAAATCATTGATAGGCCCTTAAACCAGAGATACAAATGGAAGCTCTATTATGATTAAGCACTTGTAAATAGATTAATTCCATTATGTTTTAAGAGGGCGTGGGACAAAAATTAATTTTGACAATGAAAATCGAAGGATGCAAATTTCTAAATGCAAATATAGAAAAAGAAAAAATTTTGCAGGCCTGCATTACTGCTTTTGGAAACTTTCCCAGTGGTAATTTTGCCCTATTGTTGTATTTCTTTAGCACATACCCTACGCCACATCTAAGTATACAACATTTCAACATCAGAAATACCTCATTAGAAATGTGTCACTGTGACATAATATTTGTTCACAAAGTTGGCAAACACTGTAATGTAGGAGTGCCCTTTTTTGTTTTTTTTTATAGTGGTCTCCCGTAACCTGTAGACTTCAATTATTGTGTTTACTCCCAAAACCTGTAGTCTTTAATTATCGTGTTTAATTCATCTCTTCGTCTCATGCACTCATGCATCAATAAAAACTTTTTGCATTGTCGACACTTTATTGTCGACACTTTCAGATGTACTTGAAAACTTGTTAAGTAGGCTACCTGTCTTTTACACTCAACACCTGTGATTTACAATAATTTTACTCTTCTATACTGAACCGATATACACACACTGTGAATTGGAATACAGTATATTCTCTCTCCTGGGTAGTAATTTATTGTTAAGTGGCTCAAACCAACAAGATCAAAATAATCATCACTATTTTCATTAATATGAGCTAGGATTGTTAACATACTTTCACTGCTTTTAGCCGAACCAATGTAACACATTGGTTCGGCTAAGCCTAATGAACCATTAGGCTTAGCAGCAATATAGTGATCATCTTTTTAGTCTTAGATTGTGAAACAAGACAGGAAACTGGCTTTGGTTTGAAATAGTTATTATCTATTCAGCAAGGATAGCCAGCTGCAGTGACATGTCTTTCTCATACATTTTACATTGGCCTTTTAAAACAGTTAATGGTAATCACTAGATCTGTAAGGTTACAGTTATCTGTAGTTCTCTTACCTGCACAATAAGCATGGGCCTGATGCCGAATGCACAACTTCTCCCACTCTATGCCCCTTTCCTTGCACGAGACACCCAGTTCTTCTCGCTGCACCCTTGTACGCATGCGTGAAGAAATGTGGTGGTAGAGTTGTAGTAGTGGTTGTCGTCGTCGTAGACATATTCATGACGGTTGCCATGGACACATGACATTCGTAGCGAGGACAGCAGAAGCCTTCAATTGGCTCCTCACGGCATCCAGGGATTGGTGGTGGGCAACTCTGTTGCAGACATATTATGTCTCCACGGAAGCAGAAGCAGAAATCGCACGGGTCATCTCTTGGTATCTGCTGTGCCGAAACATACACCTTCCCAGCATATCGACATGTTCCTGGTCCAAAAGCTGCTTGTTCATCTTCTTCATCATACTCATCACCTGCACCTGCGGAAGGAGGTAAGTATGCACCACCGGGTGGTATTAGTGACTCATGGTCAGGATATGGTGCTTGGATATGTTCGGTGGTGTATTCTGTGGTGAGGGGTTTGAAGTGAGGACTAGAAGTTGTGAAGTTGTATCCCGCAGTAGAGATAACAGGTGTTGAAGTAGAAATTTGTTCAAATGGTTCCATGTGACTCTGTTCAGGAAACTGCATAGGGAATTGCTCTTCCTGCTCTGGCATCTGATAACTTTCATTGAATTCTGGTGAGACTTGTGGCAGTTCTGGCCTTAGACTTGTTAAATTTACTTCTGGTTTTGGGTTTTCTGTTTTGTGTCCTTCAATTGCAGTTATGTGCTCAATACCTTCAGTAGTGGATGACATCTGTATTACTCCACCCGGTGTAATATGTTCTATTCCTGTTTCATGCTCAGTGCCCATAACTTCTTCCTGACTTGGGTGCATTTCACTTGGTACAAATCCTGGAATCTTAGAAGCTTCTGTAACTTGTTTCTGCTCTTCCTGACTTTGATTAAATAAGCCATGAGTGACCTCATCAGTTAACACTTCTCCAGTTTCTGTAACACCAAAAGATTCTTTCCCAGGAGCCATTGTCTCAGTTTCTCCAGTTACTTCAGTCTTACTAACCTCAGAAATATGTTCTGGTTCTTTTGTTGCAGTTCCTGGTATTTTTGATGCCTCTGTTTGAGTTGCACCAATAGTTACTTCACGCTCGGGAAGTCCAGGAGCTTCTGTATAAGATGCACTTGGTGTTCCTGTCTCAGGTCCAGTGTAGGTTGAACCTTCTAATTTTGCAGCTTCAGTAGTTTGTCCTATACCTCCTGAAATTGTTACACCTGCCCCTTCTTCAGGCTTGGGATATTCTGAAGATTCTGTATAAGATGGAGATGCTGCATGTACAGCTTTAGTGGTTTGCTCTGCTCCTTCAGGTATTGTTGCACCAGGTGCCTCAGTTGATGGTATTAGTTCTGGTTTTGAAACTTCAGTGAGATGTTCAATTCCTTCAGGAACAGTGACACTAGGTCTTTCTTCAATCTTGGGATGTTCTGAAGGTTCTGTATGAGATGNTGTTCAATTCCTTCAGGAACAGTGACACTAGGTCTTTCTTCAATCTTGGGATGTTCTGAAGGTTCTGTATGAGATGGAGATGGTGCATGTGCAGCTTCAGTGGTTTGCTCTACACCTTCATGTATTGTTGCACCAAGTCCCTCTTCTTTGGGAACTTCCGGAATCTCAGTTTGATATACACCAGGTGCAGGTGCTTCAGATGATTGTGGTGTTCCTTCTGGCTTTGAAATTTCAGTGAGATGTTCAATTCCTTCAGGAATAGTGGCACCGGTTCCTTCTTCAACCTTGGGATATTCTAAGTTTTCTGTTGAAGATGAAAGTGGTCCATGTGCAGATTCAGTGGTTTGTTGTACACCTTCAGGTATTGTTGCACCAGGCCCCTCTTCTTTAGGAACTTCAGGAACATCAGTTTGATATACACCAGGTGCAGGAGCCTCAGTTGATGGTGTTAATTCCGGTTTAGAAACTTCAGTGAGATGTTCAATTCCTTCAGAAACAGTGGCACCAGTTCCTTCTTCAACTTTGGGGTATTCTAAGTGTTCTGTTGAAGATGAAAGTGGTCCATGTGCAGATTCAGTGGTTTGTTGTACACCTTCAGGTATTGTTGCACCAGGCCCCTCTTCTTTAGGAACTTCAGGAACCTCAGTTTGATATACACCAGGTGCAGGTGCTTCAGATGATTGTGATGTTTCTCCTGGCTTTGAAACTTCAGTAATATGCTCAATTCCTTCAGAAACAGTGGCACCGGTTCCTTCTTCAACTTTGGGGTATTCTAAGTGTTCTGTTGAAGATGAAAGTGGTCCATGTGCAGATTCAGTGGTTTGTTGTACACCTTCAGGTATTGTTGCACCAGGCCCCTCTTCTTTAGGAACTTCAGGAACCTCAGTTTGATATACACCAGGTGCAGGTGCTTCAGATGATTGTGATGTTTCTCCTGGCTTTGAAACTTCAGTAATATGCTCAATTCCTTCAGAAACAGTGGCACCGGTTCCTTCTTCAACTTTGGGGTATTCTAAGTGTTCTGTTGAAGATGAAAGTGGTCCATGTGCAGATTCAGTGGTTTGTTGTACACCTTCAGGTATTGTTGCACCAGGCCCCTCTTCTTTAGGAACTTCAGGAACCTCAGTTTGATATACACCAGGTGCAGGTGCTTCAGATGATTGTGATGTTTCTCCTGGCTTTGAAACTTCAGTAATATGCTCAATTCCTTCAGAAACAGTGGCACCGGTTCCTTCTTCAACTTTGGGGTATTCTAAGTGTTCTGTTGAAGATGAAAGTGGTCCATGTGCAGATTCAGTGGTTTGTTGTACACCTTCAGGTATTGTTGCACCAGGCCCCTCTTCTTTAGGAACTTCAGGAACCTCAGTTTGATATACACCAGGTGCAGGTGCTTCAGATGATTGTGATGTTTCTCCTGGCTTTGAAACTTCAGTAATATGCTCAATTCCTTCAGAAACAGTGGCACCGGTTCCTTCTTCAACTTTGGGGTATTCTAAGTGTTCTGTTGAAGATGAAAGTGGTCCATGTGCAGATTCAGTGGTTTGTTGTACACCTTCAGGTATTGTTGCACCAGGCCCCTCTTCTTTAGGAACTTCAGGAACCTCAGTTTGATATACACCAGGTGCAGGTGCTTCAGATGATTGTGATGTTTCTCCTGGCTTTGAAACTTCAGTAATATGCTCAATTCCTTCAGAAACAGTGGCACCGGTTCCTTCTTCAACTTTGGGGTATTCTAAGTGTTCTGTTGAAGATGAAAGTGGTCCATGTGCAGATTCAGTGGTTTGTTGTACACCTTCAGGTATTGTTGCACCAGGCCCCTCTTCTTTAGGAACTTGGGGAACATCAGTTTGATATACACCAGGTGCAGGTGCTTCAGATGATTGTGATGTTTCTCCTGGCTTTGAAACTTCAGTAATATGCTCAATTCCTTCAGAAACAGTGGCACCGGTTCCTTCTTCAACTTTGGGGTATTCTAAGTGTTCTGTTGAAGATGAAAGTGGTCCATGTGCAGATTCAGTGGTTTGTTGTACACCTTCAGGTATTGTTGCACCAGGCCCCTCTTCTTTAGGAACTTGGGGAACATCAGTTTGATATACACCAGGTGCAGGTGCTTCAGATGATTGTGATGTTTCTCCTGGCTTTGAAACTTCAGTAAGATGTTCAATTCCTTCAGGAATAGTAGCACCCAGGCCTTCTTCTGGCTTGGGATATTCTGAATGTTCTGTTGGAGATGGAGGTGATGCATGTGCGGTTTCAGTGGTTTGCTCTATACCTTCAGGTATTGTTGCACCAGGTCCTTCTTCTTTGGGAACCTCAGTTTGATATACACCAGGCAAAGGTGCTTCAGATGATTGTGGTGTTCCTTCTGGCTTTGAAATTTCAGTGAGATGTTCAATTCCTTCAGGAATAGTGGCACCGGTTCCTTCTTCAACCTTGGGATATTCTAAGTTTTCTGTTGAAGATGAAAGTGGTCCATGTGCAGATTCAGTGGTTTGTTGTACACCTTCAGGTATTGTTGCACCAGGCCCCTCTTCTTTAGGAACTTCAGGAACATCAGTTTGATATACACCAGGTGCAGGAGCCTCAGTTGATGGTGTTAATTCCGGTTTAGAAACTTCAGTGAGATGTTCAATTCCTTCAGAAACAGTGGCACCGGTTCCCTCTTCAACTTTGGGATATTCTACATGATCTGTTGAAGATGGGAGTAATACATTTACAGCTTCAGTGGTTTGTTCAACACCTGCGGGTATTGTTACACTAGGCAAAGGTGCTTCAGATGATTGTGGTGTTCCTTCTGGTTTTGATACTTCAGTGAGATGTTCAATTCCTTCAGGAACCGTGGTGCCAGACCCTTCTTCAATTTTGGGATACCCTGAAGGTTCTGTTTGAGTTTGTGGTGCATGTGCAGCTTCAGTCACTTGTTCTACATCTTCTGGTATCTTTGTACCAGGTCTCTCTTCTTTAGGAACTTCAGAAAACTCAGTTGGATACACACCAGGTGCAGGTGCCTTGGTGGATGTTAATTCTGGCTTAGAAACTTCAGTTAGATGTTCAACTCCTTCCGGAATAGTGGCACTAGGTCGTTCTTCAATCTTGGGATATTCTGAATGTTCTGTTGTAGATGGAAGTGGTGCATGTGCTGCTGCAGTGGTATGTTCTACGCCTTCAGGTATCGTAACACCAGGTCCTTCTTCTTTGGGAACCTCAGTTTGATATACACCAGGCAAAGGTGCTTCAGATGATTGTGGCGTTCCTTCTGGCTTTGAAATTTCAGTGAGNTTCAACTCCTTCCGGAATAGTGGCACTAGGTCGTTCTTCAATCTTGGGATATTCTGAATGTTCTGTTGTAGATGGAGGTGGTGCATGTGCTGCTGCAGTGGTATGTTCTACGCCTTCAGGTATCGTAACACTAGGTCCTTCTTCTTTGGGAATCTCAGTTTGATATACACCAGGCAAAGGTGCTTCAGATGATTGTGGCGTTCCTTCTGGCTTTGAAATTTCAGTGAGATGTTCAATTCCTTCAGAAATAGTGGCACCAGTTCCTTCTTCAACCTTGGGGTATTCTAAGTGTTCTGTTGAAGATAAAAGTGGTCCATGTGCAGANTGTTCAATTCCTTCAGGAACAGTGACACTAGGTCTTTCTTCAATCTTGGGATGTTCTGAAGGTTCTGTATGAGATGAAGATGGTGCATGTGCAGATTCAGTGGTTTGTTGTACACCTTCAGGTATTGTTGCACCAGGTCCCTCTTCTTTAGGAACTTCAGGAACCTCAGTAGGGTATATACCAGGTGCAGGTGCCTTGGTGGATGTTAATTCTGGTTTAGAAACTTCAGTAATATGCTCAATTCCTTCAGAAACAGTGGCACCAGTTCCTTCTTCAACCTTGGGGTATTCTAAGTGTTCTGTTGAAGATGAAAGTGGTCCATGTGCAGATTCAGTGGTTTGTTGTACACCTTCAGGTATTGTTGCACCAGGTCCCTCTTCTTTAGGAACTTCAGGAACCTCAGTAGGGTATACACCAGGTGCAGGTGCCTTGGTGGATGTTAATTCTGGTTTAGAAACTTCAGTAATATGCTCAATTCCTTCAGAAACAGTGGCACCAGTTCCTTCTTCAACCTTGGGGTATTCTAAGTGTTCTGTTGAAGATGAAAGTGGTCCATGTGCAGATTCAGTGGTTTGTTGTACACCTTCAGGTATTGTTGCACCAGGTCCCTCTTCTTTAGGAACTTCAGGAACCTCAGTAGGGTATACACCAGGTGCAGGTGCCTTGGTGGATGTTAATTCTGGTTTAGAAACTTCAGTAATATGCTCAATTCCTTCAGAAACAGTGGCACCTGTTCCTTCTTCAACCTTGGGATATTCTATGTGTTCTGTTGAAGATGGAATTGGTCCATGTGCAGATTCAGTTGTTTGTTGTACACCTTCAGGTATTGTTGCACCAGGTGCCTCATTTAATGGTGGTGTTACTTCTGGCATTGAAACTTCAGTGAGATGTTCAATTCCTTCCGGAACAGTGGTACCTGGTCCTCCTTCAAACTTGGGATATTCTGAATGTTCTGTTTGATGTGGAGTTGTTGGATGTACAACTTTGGTGGTTTGTCCTTCACCTTCAGTTATTGGTGCACCCTCTTCTTCTTTGGAAACTCCAGGGGTCGCTGTTTGTTTTACACCAAATGTCTGTGCCTCTGTTGAGGCTATTGTTACTCCTGGCTGCACAGCTTCACCAGGATGTTCAGTTCTCTCAGGAATAGTTTCTACTTTTACAGGTTCAGTTATGTGTTCAAGTGTTTCTGGTATACTTGCACTTGTTTTCTGTGTACCAGTCTCAGTAATATTTGTTATTTCTTGTGGCCTTACTGTGTACTCTGTAGGCTTTGTTGTGAGATGTTCTTGTGTAGGTTGTGAAATTGCTGTCTGAGTAGTTTCTTTCTCCATGACTTGATTTTCCATTTGCAATTCTACTTTCTTGGTTTCATCTGCAAAACAAAAATAATATCTTTTACTGTCAGGTAATATTTAACAAATTTTTAACTAAAGCTATTAAATTAAAAAGTAAATTAAAATTTTAGCTGTACTAGTTTGCTGCAAAAAAACTGATGGCATTGCAAAATATTACAAAAATTTCTATTTAGGTAGTTTGAACGGATTTAGTAACATACTTTTCAAAAATGTCCAATAAATTTAAATTGAATTTGCTTTTTAATAGCAGTTAAGAAACATTTCATACTTATTATAATTTCCAATTTCGTAATTAAATTTAAAGCACTTGTTTTGTTTTCCGAACAGCTTAACCTTTTAGTTTATAATTATTAGATATGAAAATTCCACTTCAGAAACTTGAATTTGTATGTGAACATGGAACAGGCCATTAATGATAAAATACACTACTGCATTTCATAAGTCCACTTGTCAAAGACTGCTCATTACATTGTGGCAATGAGGCATTTGATTTGCATGTGGTTGCCTTGGTCTCTTGTTCATGTATCTCATACTTTATATTTTCAGTCAGGAGAGGTCCTTTAGAATTAAATGCAATATTCATATTTACAAGCATTTATTTATTTAATCAACTACCTGCATGAAATGATTTTGAGTTTCGTGTGAAGAAATCATGCCCTTGAACCTGCTATTTTTGTCTACTTGTATTCAATTTTGTGGGTTATAACCCATCATGCCATTGAAAATATAATATTCATGACTTGAAAGGCGACCTAATTGAAATTATTTAATAACAGATTTTGTTTATTACAAGAGATTGGACAATTGGTTCTCCAGTTCCTTGTTTTTCTTAGTTCGTGAAGGAACAGACAGAAGTGATACCAATCATGTACGTATTTACAAAGGTTCAAATGTGCAGTATAAACAAGTAACCTTCCTCCTTCATTTGGAAAAACATTTAATATATCATAGTATGTTCTCCTGTCCATTACTGGTATTTTAAAATAGACTACCTGACTGACAGGTATCTAAGGTGAAACCTGTGAGTGGGATACGAATATAATGGAGTACCAGTGGAATGCAATTATAACAATAAATAGATTCGCTAGCCATATTATCAATCTACAAACAAAAAACTTAATAAAATTAATTAACATGGAATTACATTAGAACCAACCAATGGAACACACTGGGGTGGGGCTTACACCCAATGAATGATAAGGAGAGGGGAAGGGGTGCACATAGCTGCCCATTATACCTGAATGGGTGAATGGAATGAAACTCAGAGATGGTGGAGTGGTGGAATGCAGGGGAGGGGAAATGGGAATTGAACCCACATCACCATGGTGAGAGGCCAGTGTACTAGCCACATGTTTACTGTGGTTCCCATATCACAGTGACGGGAGTCAGCATGCTGGCTGTATGGCTGCCGAGAACCCAAAACAAGTGCTGATAGCATTGTAGTCCATTCGTGGCTAATTCCAACTTTTCTGAAGCCTGCTGAAGCTTGCTAGAGCTCTACTTTCAGGCTCTTCCTCCACCTCGTGCTAACAAGGCTTAACCAATTATTCTAGGAAAAATACACCAAAGGGACAATGCACTGCATATGCCTGTAGTACTCATTTTAATAACGTTTTGCATGAGGACTATTTTTTATTGGCATTACCAACAAACCTATTTTCTCTTTTTTTATTTGCATTAATTATAAATAAAATAATATAATTAATAGATAAACTATAGGTGAACGTTAGTTTAATAAAAAATAAGACATGTTTGTGTTAACAGAAGTATAAAATGCTTATGGTACATAACATGTTTAGGAAACTACCAAACACATCGTACATGGGGGATTTTTAAAGGTTTGATTTAAAAAAATTTGAAGATACTGCAATTAGACTGTACTGGAGAATGCAAAGTATTTGAGAAGCAGACAACATGGGTGATGTTCTCGTACTTTCGTAATACTTGAAACAATTTCTGTTGCATAGTTGTTGCATATCTGAAAAAAGTAGAAAGTATTCTCTAACGATTTTGTTTCTGTTTCTTGCATTGCTTCAACTATATCAGTATTGTTATGTTTACTAAAAAGAAAACAAATTAACATTGTGATGAAGCAGCTTACATTTACGAGGTTTTCCTCGTATACATATCACAGATAAAAAATGTAAATTACCACAGATGTAGGTAGGGCAGCACTCATTTGTTCTCTGAACGGGTGTACAGCTGGTGAAGTTTTGTGGTGGAGGCGAGCAGCTAATGTGCTCACAGTGAATGATACTGCTAACGCAGCGACAGCTCTCTTGGCAGGCGTTTGCTGGAGGGATGGCGGAGTTGTTGTTGTAGGTAATCCCATCAAGCAAACAGTTGCCTTGAAAAAATTAAACATGGAATCAGCCACACAATATTTAAATAATGCACTGCTTATTTAGTTATAATATTTCCCAAAGTTCAGGTTTTCTTATGGAATTATAGCATTTATGTTAAATGACATAGGTGCTGTTTGAAAAATTGTTAGTGAACAATCTGCTAGACTACTAATAATTCTCAAAAAAAAAAAAAAAAATTACATGCAAACACAAATATTCACAATTCTATATTTGCAGTTAAACCCCCAGACACACACGTACTATAAATATACAGATGCAACACATTTTCATGTGAAAATGTGCGTTTATGAAATTTTGTAAGTTATGTCAGCTTCTTCACCCTGCGAGTAATGGCACACTGAGCTGTGTTGTTAGCAGTAAACTTAGCAGCTGGAAGACTAAGTGAATGTGACACACTTTNACTGAGCTGTGTTGTTAGCAGTAAACTTAGCAGCTGGAAGACTAAGTGAATGTGACACACTTTGAGAGTGTGTGTGTGAGATAGGTAGGCATTGTAAGATGCGAGGGTGAAAGAGAGTTATGTTGTAACCTGGAGACTGCCTGGGTTTTGTTGAGTAATGAACTAGTTCTGCACCTTCATTTGATGGCGGGAGAACCGTCTCCAGGCTAATGTTGTTTCCGGAACGAAAGTCTTTGTTGTGGGATGTTCCTGCTGGCTTCTCAGTAAGCTGATGCAACTATCTGTGATCCGTGGCTTGCTTTGTATTCACTCTGTTTCTATTCATTCTCTAGCACAGAGTTTTGGTGGTTAGGTCTGTGTGTTCTCTGTTGTGGTGATTGCACCGTGCTGCTGAAAATTTTATCTACCAGCCTCAGCACAATCACTGCGAAATGGAATAGTTATGGTTACATAGGTAATCAGTTTGTGGCACATGCAGCGTCCCTCAACAAATATTTAGACTTTGCTGTGACACCAGAGTAATCAGCGCTGTACCAACCTCTTTTGCCAGGTATATACTCTTGACACGTATGGCAGGGTCATGCGCACAGGAGAGGTTTTTTTAAGGGTAAACCCCTCCTATAAAGTTGCAGGATGTAAAACAAAACTAAACGGCATTTTAAAATTTATAAACAAAATTTGCCAATCTCAGTTTTAATTAACCTCTAAAAAGTGATGCTACTTGGATGACCTCTGAATAGTGAGCCTGATGTACAGCTGAACTTCCAGAATTTAAATTTGCCCTTCACAGCTGCTAGATTGCATAACAACACACTGTCTGCTGAACCACGGTGTGCCATCGCTCGTTGCCTGAGGAAGCTGGTGCAGCCAGCAAAAGGTTGCAATCACACTTCCTTGCTTACAAATTTATCCTACTTTTTATGCGAATATATATCTGCAAGTACTAGCCTTAAAGTGCATCTGCTGGTATCCATTTTGCATTTTACATATTTTTTATATTGTATTAAAAATATATACTCTGTCTTAAAAAAAGTATTAAGTTAACTATAATACCACCTTTTAAATTTCAGATCAACTGCCTTTAAGTTATTTTAACAAAAATGACATACATGAAATTAACTTATTATACACTTGCTGTAGGTAAATTAAATGATTAGGCATGCTTAAGAGAACACCGAAAATATAAATTATGGTATAAAAAATTAAACAAGCATAATAGTAAGAGATATTTTTAAAATTGATACTAATTAAATTATTTTAAAAAATTACCTTCGCCTGGTACAGTTCCGGGTTCAGGCTGATGAGTAGTAGCTGCAATTCCGACAGGGCCATGCGGAGGGAAACCGGAGCCGTGTGGTGGGTATGGGTAGAAGTAACCTGGGATCGTGGTTGTCCCTGGGGCTTCAGCCATAGCAGGTTGAGTTTTTTCCTCCTCTAAGCCTTCAATTGTAGTAACTGGTTGTTCTGGTTTCCTAGTTGCAGACTTCTCAGTTATGGATTCTTCTGTTATTCCAGGTGATTCACTTTCTTCAGGCATAGAAACATGTCCGAGTGTACCTGGTTCAGTTACATGAGCCTCTTCTTCTACAACTCCAGTAGTCAACTTGTGTTCTTTTTCAGGTACTTCAGTTATACTAGATTGTTCTACCATCTTAAATTGTGTTGTATGTTCCATTACAGTTGGCTGGGTAGCACCAGTACCTTCAGACTTTGGAACTTCTGTGCTGTACTCGTGCACCATCTCTTCAGTTTTGATTCCAGTCGCATGTNACCAGTACCTTCAGACTTTGGAACTTCTGTGCTGTACTCGTGCACCATCTCTTCAGTTTTGATTCCAGTCGCATGTTCTTTTCCGGGTTGTTCTGAAGCACCAGAAGATGGAACTATTTCTGTTTCTGTTCCTAGTTCATGTGGAGGTACAGATGTTCCAGCAGGTATTTCTCCTTCATAATGAGTAATATGTTCAATTTCAGGTTGTTGTGTAAATTTAGGCACCTCAGTCTTTTCAGTTTCAATAGGCTCTATTGCTGGAATTAGTGTAACATCAGGCCCTTCAAATTTAGGACTTTCAGTGGGTTGCACCCCCACAATATTCTCGGTTGAAGCTGGTGTCACTATATGTACAATTTCAGTAGCTTGTTCTTTTCCAGGTAGTAATGTGAAACTAGGAGCTGAAACCTTTCCTGGTTCTGTAACATGTTCTTGTGACAGAATAGAAGTTCCAGTAGGTTTTTCTATCTCTNAGGAGCTGAAACCTTTCCTGGTTCTGTAACATGTTCTTGTGACAGAATAGAAGTTCCAGTAGGTTTTTCTATCTCTTCATAATGTGTAAAATGTTCAATACCAGGTTGAACTGTACTGGCAGGTATTTCAAATTGAGGACCTTCTGTGCTCTGCTCCTCTAGTGGTTTTTTGGTTGAAGCTGATGTCCCTTCATGTTTAATTTCAGTAGGTTGTTCTGTGGCACCTGGAGCNCCTCTAGTGGTTTTTTGGTTGAAGCTGATGTCCCTTCATGTTTAATTTCAGTAGGTTGTTCTGTGGCACCTGGAGCTGAAACCTTTCCTGGTTCTGTAACATGTTCTTGTGACAGAATAGAAGTTCCAGTAGGTTTTTCTATCTCTTCATAATGTGTAAAATGTTCAATACCAGGTTGAACTGTACTGGCAGGTATTTCAAATTGAGGACCTTCTGTGCTCTGCTCCTCTAGTGGTTTTTTGGTTGAAGCTGATGTCCCTTCATGTTTAATTTCAGTAGGTTGTTCTGTGGCACCTGGAGCGGAAACCTTTTCGGGTTCTGTAACAAGTTCATGTGATGGTACAACTGTTCCAGTAGGTTTTTCTACCTCATCATATTGTGTAACATGTTCAATTTCAGGTTGAACTGTACTGCCAGGTGCTTCAAATTTAGGTCCTTCTGTGAATTGCCCTTCCATGATTTGTTCAGTTGAAGCTGGTACCCCTTCATGTTTAATTTCAGTAGGTTGTTCTGTGGCACCTGGAGCGGAAACCTTTTCGGGTTCTGTAACAATTTCATGTGATGGTACAACTGTTCCAGTAGGTTTTTCTACCTCATCATATTGTGTAACATGTTCAATTTCAGGTTGAACTGTACTGCCAGGTGCTTCAAATTTAGGTCCTTCTGTGAATTGCCCTTCCATGATTTGTTCAGTTGAAGATGGAGTCCCTTCATGTTTAATTTCAGTAGGTTGTTCTGTGGCACCTGGAGCGGAAACCTTTTCGGGTTCTGTAACAATTTCATGTGATGGTACAACTGTTCCAGTAGGTTTTTCTACCTCATCATATTGTGTAACATGTTCAATTTCAGGTTGAACTGTACTGCCAGGTGCTTCAAATTTAGGTCCTTCTGTGAATTGCCCTTCCATGATTTGTTCAGTTGAAGATGGAGTCCCTTCATGTTTAATTTCAGTAGGTTGTTCTGTGGCACCTGGAGCGGAAACCTTTTCGGGTTCTGTAACAATTTCATGTGATGGTACAACTGTTCCAGTAGGTTTTTCTACCTCATCATATTGTGTAACATGTTCAATTTCAGGTTGAACTGTACTGCCAGGTGCTTCAAATTTAGGTCCTTCTGTGAATTGCCCTTCCATGATTTGTTCCGTTGAAGATGGAGTCCCTTCATGTTTAATTTCAGTAGGTTGTTCTGTGGCACCTGGAGCGGAAACCTTTTCGGGTTCTGTAACAATTTCATGTGATGGTACAACTGTTCCAGTAGGTTTTTCTACCTCATCATATTGTGTAACATGTTCAATTTCAGGTTGAACTGTACTGCCAGGTGCTTCAAATTTAGGTCCTTCTGTGAATTGCCCTTCCATGATTTGTTCCGTTGAAGATGGAGTCCCTTCATGTTTAATTTCAGTAGGTTGTTCTGTGGCACCTGGAGCGGAAACCTTTTCGGGTTCTGTAACAATTTCATGTGATGGTACAACTGTTCCAGTAGGTTTTTCTACCTCATCATATTGTGTAACATGTTCAATTTCAGGTTGAACTGTACTGCCAGGTGCTTCAAATTTAGGTCCTTCTGTGAATTGCCCTTCCATGATTTGTTCCGTTGAAGATGGAGTCCCTTCATGTTTAATTTCAGTAGGTTGTTCTGTGGCACCTGGAGCGGAAACCTTTTCGGGTTCTGTAACAATTTCATGTGATGGTACAACTGTTCCAGTAGGTTTTTCTACCTCATCATATTGTGTAACATGTTCAATTTCAGGTTGAACTGTACTGCCAGGTGCTTCAAATTTAGGTCCTTCTGTGAATTGCCCTTCCATGATTTGTTCAGTTGAAGCTGGTGCCCCTTCATGTTTAATTTCAGTAGGTTGTTCTGTGGCACCTGTAGTGGAAACCTTTTCGGGTTCTGTAACAATTTCATGTGATGGTACAACTGTTCCAGTAGGTTTTTCTACCTCATCATATTGTGTAACATGTTCAATTTCAGGTTGAACTGTACTGCCAGGTGCTTCAAATTTAGGTCCTTCTGTGAATTGCCCTTCCATGATTTGTTCAGTTGAAGATGGAGTCCCTTCATGTTTAATTTCAGTAGGTTGTTCTGTGGCACCTGGAGCGGAAACCTTTTCGGGTTCTGTAACAATTTCATGTGATGGTACAACTGTTCCAGTAGGTTTTTCTACCTCATCATATTGTGTAACGTGTTCAATTTCAGGTATTCCTGTACTTCCAGGTGCTTCAAATATAGGACGTTCTGTACCTTGTACTTCCATAGTTTTTTCTGTTGAAGCTGGTGTCCCTTCATGTTTGATTTCAGTGGGTGTTTCTGTGACCCCAGGAGCTGAAATCTCTTCATGTTCTGTAACATATTCAATTTCAGGATGTTCTGTATTGCCAGGTGCTTCATGTTTTGGGCCTTCTGTGGCTTGCTCCTCTACAGATGTTTGGGTTGTGGCTGGTTTCTCTTCATGTTTGATTTCAGTAGGTTTTTTTGTAACTCCAGGAGCTGTAGTTTCTTCAGGTTCTCTAACATGTTCTTGTGAAGATACTGCAGTTTCGGTTGGTTTTTCGGCTTCCTCATAGCGTGTAGCGTGTTCTATTTCAGGTTGTTTTGTAATGCCAGGTACTTCAGTCTTTCCAGCTTCTGTGTGCTCTGTTGTTATTTGTTGAGTGNTTCAGTCTTTCCAGCTTCTGTGTGCTCTGTTGTTATTTGTTGAGTGATTCCAACTTCTTCACTCTCAGGAGTGGTTACTTCTGGTTCTTTTGCAGTAGATGATGCTATCTCCTTTGCCGGTTGCNTGCTGTTTCGGTTGGTTTTTCGGCTTCCTCATAGCGTGTAGCGTGTTCTATTTCAGGTTGTTTTGTAATGCCAGGTGCTTCAGTCTTTCCAGCCTCTGTGTGCTCTGTTGTTATTTGTTGAGTGATCCCAACTTCTTCACTCTCAGGAGTGGTTACTTCTGGTTCTTTTGCAGTAGATGATGCTATCTCCTTTGCCGGTTGCNTCCAACTTCTTCACTCTCAGGAGTGGTTACTTCTGGTTCTTTTGCAGTAGATGATGCTATCTCCTTTGCCGGTTGCGTAACTTTCTCATGTTCAGGCATTTCACTAACACTTGTTTCTTTCTCAGGTTTAAATTTTGTTTCATGTTCAATTCCAGCCATTTCTGTCGTTCCTGGCATTTCTGGTTTAGCAGCTTCAGTACTATACTCCTGGAACTCTTGCCGCAGTGTTGTTGGGGTCTTTTCAGTTTTTTCAATACTTTGTACTGTAGTTGTCAGTAGTTCGTTTTTGCCCTCTGAAGTTGGTAATGTTGTGTGTTCCTTCGTAGTATGTGTAATTTTACCCTCAGTAGTTGTGCTTCCATGTTCCAATTGAATTCCCTCCGTTGATATATGTTGTTCTGCAATTAATGTTTCATGCTTTGTGGTCACTTTTGTTTCATGTAAGGGATTTACCGTAGTTTTCTCTTTTTCTTGTGACATTATTTCAAGTGGTAATGTTCGATTTTCTGAAACAAAACATAACATTTTAAGTTATTATTTTTTTGCAATTAGTATTTTTTAGTTTTCTGTATGTATAAGATATGAAGTGTATAAGAGCCTTTTCTTTTGCATAAATTAAGTAAATCAAAATCTTTACTTTTTTTTTTTTTTTTTTTTTAGGTTTGACTTACCAGAGTAAGGGTCTTTTCCCCTTACCTTTGAATACTTGGAAAAATTTCTAGAATGCATATTTATGTAATGGTTTATAACTGACATTGCTTAAAATTTACACTAAATTGAAACCCCTCTTATGTTTTATCGAAAGCCAATTCATAATGAAAATATATGGTTTCATGCTCAATCTCTGTTAATAATTTTACATAATCCTAGTAGACANATTTTTACTTTTTTTTTTTTTTTTTAGGTTTGACTTACCAGTGTAAGGGTCTTTTCCCCTTACCTTTGAATACTTGGAAAAATTTCTAGAATGCATATTTATGTAATGGTTTATAACTGACATTGCTTAAAATTTACACTAAATTGGAACCCCTCTTATGTTTTATCAAAAGCCAATTCATAATGAAAATATATGGTTTCATGCTCAATCTCTGTTAATAATTTTACATAATCCTAGTAGACAANAAAGCCAATTCATAATGAAAATATATGGTTTCATGCTCAATCTCTGTTAATAATTTTACATAATCCTAGTAGACAACAACATCCGGAGAATGAGAAAATTGAAACTTACAAAACTGAAATGTATAATTCTGTATCATGGTGCATAACATCTCAAATTTACACATGTCATTGAAGTTACATTTAAGGAAAATTTTATTGCGAAAGGACTTCAGAATTCATTAACGAGAAAATAGAAATTCCTGGTTGTTGGTAAACCTAACAATACCAAGATGATACAATGGCCTAAAACAGAAGCACATGTATAACTTTGCCAGAAGGAGCCTCGAGTGTAAACAGTGTTGCCTATTTGCATAATTTTAAGTTCCGTGTTAGTTTTAATGAAGCACTCAAAAAGGGTTGANAAATCTTTCCCAGAAGGAGCCTTGAGTGTAAACAGTGTTGCCTATTTGCATAATTTTAAGTTCCGTGTTAGTTTTAATGAAGCACTCAAAAAGGGTTGATCATAGGGTAATAACTCAAAGACACATTTGTTATTAATTTTGACTAGGTGATTAATAGTCTGCTGTTCAAAGAACCAAGCACACATGATCTTACAAAGATTAACAGAAACAAAATAATAGTTCCTCCAACTTCAATAATTTTTATGAAATAATTAATGCAAGTAACAGGTTTAGAAGTGGTTGCAGATATTTATTCAGTTACACATTATCCAAACATTATGTTGTGCTGCGCATGAGATACTGTGCAGTGAATTAGTGGTTCAAATTGAATTTTAAAGACATGCACTGCCATTATGAATCACTTTAGACAGTAATTTATGTTATGATTTTGACTTACTATTTTATTATCATGATAAACCAATTTGCTATTATTCAGTTACTCTTGCAGATACAGTATGGCTGGGAATAAAGTACACATATTATTGTCCATACTGTCATTAATTTTTTTACATACGGGTTAGGCCACATTATGAGCATCAGGAGAACTCATCAAGAAATTGGATGGCTTTTATAAAAAAAACCAAGCAACATACTATGTATGTGCGCGCGTGTGTATATATATGTGTGTGTGAGAGAGAGAGAGAGAGAGAGTGTGTGTGTGTATATATATATATGAGTCATCCATTTAGTGTTTAAACTTTCTAGATAAGAATTTCATTTAACTCCGCCTATGAAGTGAACGGTGTTGTTGAGTAAACAAATCTTGGCTTACTGGATGTTTGCTATGTCAATAAAAACATTGCTTTAGGATAGAGATGCCCAACCACCAATAATAAGCAGTCAGTGGATATACATGATCAGATGGCTACCAAAGAAAAGTCAGAAACATGCTGCAAAAGGGCTTGGTGTGAGTGAAATAATATCTGTTCAGGCACATTCATGAACTGGGAGCATTTTCCTACTGTACGCAGCCATTAACAACAGCCTGGCATATCACAAAAAGCATGTGTTCTGTGTTCACACTGTGTGTGAATGTGTATGAAGATAAACATTTCCTGTCCGGTTTTTTTTTTATTAATCCCATGTTATGCTGGAAGGATAAGCGAACAAATGAACAAGATAGTTTCGCGGTTTTTGAATCAATATACTGACATTTTTGCACATCCTCTAGATTCTGGAAGGATTACTATAAGTGTAGGTAGGTTGGGCAGAACATCTGGACAGTGCAGTCATTAGAGAAGGGATTACTGTAAGTATGCTGATTCTGGCCACTAACTCAATGGACACTGCTTTAGTGAAGACGAACATCAGGAATATGGTGCCACCAATCAGAAAAAGTTACAGAAGACTCCTATGGTTTTTTTTTTTTTAAATACAATATTTGAAGTGATTTTTCCAGGCTAGAACATTATATTTTGGCATCCAGTGGTTGTGACAGAATGGAACAACAGCTTGGAAAATGTTGTGGCTTCTCTGAGAATCTTTTTCTAAATGCCTCATCTTCCACCATCACATGCATACTTATTATGCATTTTGAAGGAACACACCTTTGATGATAATAACTTCATAATATTGTCCAGCCAAAACTTAATATCAGGCATGTGTTGCATTTCCTTTCGGTGGATACGAGGATTTTCCCTGGAAAATCAATTATACTTTTTTTTGATATCATTAAAATAACTACAGTGTATAATTCTGCCATGCAAAATATTATTTCTGTGTGGACTTAATTTTTCAAATTATCATGCTCTCAAAATAAAAAATTTTTGAACTCATTTCTAAACAATCAAAATGGATTCATATTGGCTAATGTGTATGTGATGTAGATGAACATATTTCGGTTTCCTCATCTTAGCGTCGGCATGTGTGTGAACGTATTTTCGGCCGGTTGATGTGGACTACAGAGAAACTTTGAAAAAGGAATGAAATTGTTTTTAGAAACGTATGTTTCTTGCAAAATTTACTGGTATTTTTTAACCTTATTTTGCTTCAATTGTCGCCACCTTCGTTGATGTTTTAAATGTAGTCGGCGTTTCAAAACACCATTTTAGTACAGCATTAAGCAATAAATTTAAACTTGTGGGTAATTATTTTATTCACTCTCACGAATAATCACTTTTCTTTTAGACTCATGTCATGCTTAATTTAAATACCTTTTTTCCTGCAAACACATGACTCTCAATTCTACAAAACGTGAAGCCTTTTTTGGGCACATCTGACGAACATTTTATTTCCGTACGCTTATTACTTCGTAATTTCACCTTGGTATCCCAGTTTTTTTTTAATTATTCCAAAAAACTAACGATAAGATTAAGCCTCTGTGGATTAAATTAGCTCGATACAGGTTTTTACTATTCAAGAAATATTTTTAACATAGGCCTATGTAACGGATATAAACAAAAGCATATAGCCTCAAAAGTATGAAGCAATTTTCAAAGATAACATTGTTAATATTCATACTTGGCAAATTAAGTTTTCATATTTGAATAACAAAGTGCAAAAAAAAATATACAAGAAATACCTGTCACATGGTGTAAACCACATAAGATTTATGAAACACAAAAGCAATTTCTCATTGACCGTACAGGCACCACCTTTAAAATAAATGTCATTGTGTTACGGATCAGGCCAATGTAATCATGGTAAGAAAACAACGCATCTATTTAATGCTGAAATGGTCTTCATGCACAAAACATGTACTTTTATCGCAGACTGCCTAGTGTTTTACGGCTCCAACTACGTTTAAACATGCTTCGTGCTTGTTTTTTTTTCACTTAAACTATTCGCAGGTATCTTATCAGGAGTACATTTTGTTGTATTTTTGCATAATGGAATTACGCAACACTTGCTGGCGTTCAGTGACGCAGCAATAACATTAACATCTTCCAAAACAACAAAATATAATAAAAATTCCAAATACGTACGTAATTAGTTATGGTATCTGAATGTAAACAACAAAGGCAAACATGTATACTGATGTCACAGGCGCATCGACATGGTGGTGCCCGTTTTTCCCGCCCAGAATCGTAGTCAATTTTTAAATGTGTTATTCTCGTGTTTTAGACACACAAATAAAGAAAGGACCACATTGTGAGTCTTCATTTATCATACTATCATGCGGTAGGTAGAAAGAAAATAGGAAAAATCCCTATTATTTCTATGTTTGCAAATGTCCAGCCTTAGTTGCAATGTTTGCAAATGTCCAGCCTTAGTTGCAATGTTTGCAAATGTCCAGCCTTAGTTGCAATGTTTGCAAATGTCCAGCCTTAGTTACAATGTTTGAAAATGTCCAGCCTTATATATGCGAAGTGGCTAAAGAATTGGTTGGTGCTCATCTGGAGCAACTTTTTTGACTGGCAAAGTACTTTAAGATCTTTATTTCTGATATCTGTAAATGTTATGTTGCACAAGGTAAAATCTCAATTACTTCATGTAATTATTTATAGTATAGTATGGTTGATTAAACACTTTTGAAAGATCCATCTTAGGATCTGCTTATTTACTTTCTGCGTATTTTGTACCCTTCTACCATATATAAGATTAACATTGCCATGGATTTGATAATTTTTTTTTTAATGTCAAGGTTGGTAGTGAATTTGTTAGGGGCGTAAATGTGTTGCTAATATGCTAATTTTGCCGTTATGAACAGGGATTTATTTTTTAAATGTTGATTTCAGACATGCTAATTAATAAGGTTGCCAGATGACCTCTTGCTCGGATATATCCTCTTTTCCATTAAAAGTGAAAGACAGCAAAGTTGTACTTTTTTGTGCATTTGTAATATGTGGTAAAACTTTTTGTAACGGTGCCAATGAACTTCCTGCAAAATTAAATTTTTTGGAGAATATTACGTGATTATTTTGTCTTTATCAACACTCATATATTTTTCCTGTTTTTTTTTTACATCTCTAGGCTGAGAAGTGCCGAATCTATTCTGAATTTTATGATTACTTGCTAGGAAATAAAAATTTATCAGAACGAATAAAACCGTCAAAGAAATACGATCAAAATGTATGTGAACCTAGCTGTGTGAGGGTGATTAACTGTCAATTAACAAAACTGTGTCTAGTGCTTAGGTACAACTGTTTTTTGTGTGAATNTGACCTCTTGCTCGGATATATCCTCTTTTCCATTAAAAGTGAAACACAGCAAAGTTTTACTTTTTTGTGCATTTGTAATATGTGGTAAAACTTTTTGTAACGGTGCCAATGAACTTCCTGCAAAATTAAATTTTTTTGAGAATATTACGTGATTATTTTGTCTTTATCAACACTCATATATTTTTCCTGGTTTTTTTTTACATCTCTAGGCTGAGAAGTGCCGAATCTATTCTGAATTTTACGATTACTTACTAGGAAATAAAAATTTATCAGAACGAATAAAACCGTCAAAGAAATACGATCAAAATATATGCGAACCTGAGCTGTGTGAGGGTGATTAACTGTCAATTAACAAAACTGTGTCTAGTGCTTAGGTACAACTGTTTTTTGTGTGAATACTTCTAAATTATTTGCTTCCAAAATATTCTGTAGCACCTACAAACTAAATGGAATTGACTTTCATATTCGGAGTAAACCACATCCGGTTGCAAAAAATATTTTGTATTACGTAACCAAGTCTGGGATACAAATTTGCATGTAATATATTTTTAACTGACCTGCGACATAATAAACTAATTTTGTACATTTCCATTGTAAAATTATGTGTCCTCTGTCTTCATGTCATAACTTTGCAACTGTCCTCTTTTTTTTTCAATGCTAGTTACTTGAATGCGTCCTCTTTCTGAATACCACACATCTGGTAACCCTGTTAATTAACCACGGACGGGCTATAAACATTTCTGTACACCTTACTTCCAACCATTCTGTAAATTGAAGACTTAAACAAACAGATCAAAATTCACATACAATTATTTTCAGCCTGTGGAATTGTGAAAATGTCCAGCAATGCAAAGGCGAATTATTAGGTGCTTTCAAATTTAGGAAATATGATATTGCTTTATATATACATTGTGCATCAATTCAAGTACTAAGTCAAANGCCCTCTTTTTTTTTCAATGCTAGTTACTTGAATGTGTCCTCTTTCTGAGTACCACACATCTGGTAACCCTGTTAATTAACCACGGACGGGCTATAAACATTTCTGTACACCCTACTTCCAACCATTCTGTAAATTGAAGACTTAAACAAACAGATCAAAATTCACATACAATTATTTTCAGTCTGTGGAATTGTGAAAATGTCCAGCAATGCAAAGGCGAATTATTAGGTGCTTTCAAATTTAGGAAATATGATATTNCCTGTGGAATTGTGAAAATGTCCAGCAATGCAAAGGCGAATTATTAGGTGCTTTCAAATTTAGGAAATATGATATTGCTTTATATATACATTGTGCATCAATTCAAGTACTAAGTCAAAGAAATTACAATGCTAGTTCATTGTAACAACCTTTAGGAAAAAAATTATTTGCAGCACTGATTTTTGAAACAAAAAATCACCTATTAAGTACTGTATTCAGTAACATACTTGGTAAATATTGTTGCAAAATGTTTATGCAAGTAGCATTCTTGCTTGAATTATTATTGCAGTATATTCTTCCAAAACAAATTTAATTACCGGTAATGTTTCAAAACCATCTAAATGCGTTCATTAGGTTGTATGTAATTTCAGCTCAGTCATGTTTGTGAATTGAGTTGTGGATGATGGGAAATGAAAATTAAAATATTGGGAAGTGAGGCATTGGTGGCTCCTCTGCTCATTGTGGATATATGTCGGTGGTGGTTGAAGCTTCGTAGCCTCTGTTTGCTAATTTGTGAATGAAAAAAAAATTGTGGTTACTGATGAATTTATGCCATGTTGACATGTCTCCATCATATTCTCCACATCTCTCAAAAGACAATTGAAAATTATGAGTTATGGCGGGAATAGGCCACTAGGCTACTGATTACATTATGAAAAGTAGACAGAATACACAAGTACTCACGCGACGGTACTTGTAGACAGACGCACACAAACAAAAATCGGGCAAACACGTATTCCATGCAGATGTGCGACATTTCGCTCGGCTGGCCTAGCCTGCAAAACATTGCACGTCTGCGCATCCGCGTGGAATATGCGTTCATCCAATTTCTGTTTGTGTTTGTCCATTTATGTGTTCCGCCCTGTGAGTAGTTGTGGACTTCTTTTTATAATGTAAACAATTGAAAATTAATAAACTGGTTATAAAGCAAAACACAAATAACAGTTTTTAGCAGCATTCGTTTTCAAAATGTGTTTCATCTGCAGTCTTGTTGTAGGCAGTAAAGGAGACGAATTTCTGGAAGTTACAAAAATGTAAATATTAAATGATGATTCACAAATACCAAAACAGTTGCACATCCTCAGAAGTTCGTAACGTATACTCATTGGCCAGTTTATTAGGTTTACACCTTGAGACTTCTTTAGAATAAACACAGAAATAGTTGGCTAAGTGATGTAAGTGGTGATAGGGCAAGTAACATGAGACGGAGCAGAGGGAGATATAGAGCACCAGTGAAGTGTCTCGTACGAAAAAGCATCAAACGTGTTAGCTGGCCACTCATAGCACAGAAAAGCTTTTACGTACAGAATAAATGTAATAATGTTTCTTTGACAGTCAATTTCCTCGTTGTCTTATTCAACAACTTACTTCCCATGGATGCATATAACTTTAACTGTGACTATATTCAAGAAGGGGAAAAAAAAAAAAAAAAAAAAATTGGCAGAATGTTTATTCAGTTATTTGTGTGGTGCATCATAAACTAGGAATTTACAATTTCCAACATTTACAATCAATTGTGCAGTGAAGGTAACTGCATACGTAGTAAGTTGATGCACGACAGCATCAAAACCCTCACTGTTCAACATTTTTTCCTATGCAATTAACAGGCGTTAAAATCTTGCACAGTGCAGCCATAAATCACCTAGCCTCCCTAGTAATAAACAGAATCTTGCATGGTGACAGTATGATGTCTGCATTTAACTGCTTTCCCTTCAAGGAAGACTTCCCGTTTGGTTTCCATTTCTCCGCCAAAATAATAAACAACTCGGTGGTGTTCTGTGAGCAGTTTTGTCTGGCTCTTACGTGGTGTTCATTGTGGCTGAGGTCAAGACTTTGGGCCAGCCATTGTTCCACTTCCATGTCTTCAGACTGCTCGATTATAGCCTGTTTTCATGTTCTGGTGCGCTATAATGCCAAAAATAAAATTGACAGTTTGCCACAGTGTGGGTAGTGTTGAATTGTCCTGCACTCCTTCAAATATCTCGTCATTAATGTACACAGGTACTTCAACCAGTGGACCAAGACCAGAAAAATGGACCATATCATGACCTTGCCACCTCCAGACTTCACATACAATCTTATATTAACAGTCACCGGGCATCACCGACACCCACGCACATTCATTGTCTCACCACAATGTCACTCAAGATAATGTTCCTTCGCTGCTTTGAGAGTTCAGTGGTAACACGCTTCGCATCGCCGTAAACAGCTGGCGGCATTCTGTGCAGTGATCTCAGGTATACAGGTTGCAGCACATCCATGGAATCTTATGTCTAATAACCTTTCAACAGATGCTGCAGTTTATTATCCCTGTTTTTTCAACGAAGCTTGACCAAATGTTGGAGGTTCAATGTTCTCAATTCATCAATGTTTCCAGTGTACTGTAACTTCCTCACACTTCCATTTCACCACGACGTCATGCACCGCTCTGCATGTTGCGTGAGGTATCTGGAATTCACACAGGTCGGGTCATTTTCTCCACGAGAGTTCATCTTGTGGAGAAAATGATCCTACCTGTGTGCACCATTAATCATGTCCCATTCATGATCACTGAACCTTGCAGCTTGTGTTGGTACTGACAGCTGTAGCTGCTATGCATTTCAACTTAACATTCAAGATCTTCTATGGGGNTTCATCAATGTTTCCAGTGTACTGTAACTTCCTCACGCTTCCATTTCACCACGACGTCATGCACCGCTCT
This sequence comes from Clitarchus hookeri, assembly GCA_002778355.1. Lineage (NCBI taxonomy): Eukaryota > Metazoa > Arthropoda > Insecta > Phasmatodea > Phasmatidae > Clitarchus > Clitarchus hookeri. The sequence continues at coordinate 158,122 of NQII01006860.1, read as the reverse complement.
GCATGTTGCGTGAGGTATCTGGAATTCACACAGGTCGGTTCATTTTCTCCACGAGAGTTCATCTCGTGGAGAAAATGATCCTACCTGTGTGCACCATTAATCATGTCCCATTCATGATCACTGAACCTTGCAGCTTGTGTTGGTACTGACAGCTGTAGCTGCTATGCATTTCAACTTAACATTCAAGATCTTCTATGGGGATATGACATGCACAGAAAATTATACTTGCTTTCCAGAGGATACGTGGCAATTGAATGCAGCATAGTGAGCTTTCTTGGGTATTATAAGTGGAACCTGTTTACGCCCTCTATATTCTGTTCAGGACAAGAGTTAATCATATGTTCTGAATACTCACATGCTCACTCATATCATGGATTCATGGACAGCCACTGACTTAAATGTTTTCTATTTGTTGAAGCTTTTCAATAAATCACATGCTGTACGCCGCCATACATGAAAAACTGAGCAGGCAGATCTTCAGAGATGCCAACAATGTGAGGCTTCCTTTTAATTGTTGTATTATGCTGGAACTTACTTTTCCGCAATTTACCCTTGCTGATATGTACTCAGTAAAACAGAAATACGAGTTCATCAGTTTTTGCATAATTTTCACAGCAAAGCAAGGACACGTAATTGACTGTACAGGAGAATTTTTTGTGTGTGTACTAAACAATGTAGCCTTTATGGAACAGTTTGTGATTCAATCTGAATGCTGGTTTAATTACAGAAGCACTTGAGTACAAAAACAATGATGCTGTAAATGTGGTGCGGTAATAATTCTTCATGAATTTGAGAGCAGGAAATCCAGAATTCTAATAAAATAGTCCCCATTTCTAGTCCTTCCAGTTTCATTCCATAATTTGTCAAGATTATGAATTCATACGGCCTACAATTGTATGTTGTCAGACCAAAGTTACAGTGAATGGATTGTGTTAATAACCTATCTTTAAGACATCAAAGAAACATATAAACTTTTGGAAAAATAATTTATTTTGTGAAAATAGGTAGGAGTTTTTTTTATTAAATAAGTCCAATTAGCTTTGAAAATGTTAATATTTATAATTTGAGTTATTAACAAAATATTGTCACTGCAAGCAGAGCAAGCTGGAAGCAAACAATCAGCTGCTTTTATCATGCGTCTCATTAGAACATTTTTGTGTTACTGTTAAAAAAGTTATTTGTTAGAAGAAAAATTATCAAATGCATACACCACAACATTTCAAGTTGAGCACACTAACTTAGCACGCCTAACTGAAAATTCCAATTCATATCAAATTTATGCTCACATATTCAAACAAGGAAACAATTAGTAGTTAGTATAGTTAGTCCACCACACTTGTGTAAAGGCACGTGGTATATATAAATAAAATTACATGACATTTCGGTGAGAGAAAATATGGCATACGTGGTATTATTTAGCTTGAAGTGATACCCAGTTATACTTTTTTTTAACAAACAATTTAGGGATGTGCTATGCTTCGTTAACTTGAAATGTAATGGTTGTATGTAACATTACTTACTTTACAACATGTTAACTGAAAGAATAATAATGGTTAGCAACATATTTACAACAGAAAAAGAAAAGGACATGAAGAATTTATATTTTATTTTAATAGTTGTGTTATTTATTTTAATTTTTATTATGGAAGGCTTGTTTTAAGGAAAGCAGATTTAAGCTATTAAAACCTATCACCAGTGACTAAAATTACTATTAAGCACGAAACATAATTAACATAATCAAAGTAACTTATTTATTTCGAAATTTATTTTGGTAGTTGAAAATCCAAAATGAGACATCATTACATTTTTTATTATTTGTTGTTTCGTGCTCAATACAGGCTGGCAAGGAGTTTAAAGCGGTTTTCCCAGTACAATCAAATTATTACCATTTTCATCATTTTCATGTTTGCGATTCTGCCTGTCCATCGAGGATTGAGGCCTGTCTGACTCTGAAATGAACAAAGGTCATGTTGAGAGCATTTATGTGGGAATTGTTCGTTGGTTACTGGCTGACCAACAAATCTGTACTGTTGAACAGCTACAGACAATTATCACTACTCTCTGATCTAAACACACTAAGTTTTTACAGCCTGAGTGTTGTACAAAAAATTGAAATGTAATAGAGAAAGAGAAGAGTTCACATTTATTGTACATGAGTTACGTCAGAAAAATAAGTAACTGTTTTTACATTATAAGGGATGAAAGGTGGTTATGTTATCAATACAAAGATGTGTAGGTCTATATGGATTTTTTTGGGACAAATATGTATTTTTTAAGATAAATTTTTGTATTCAGGTTTTGCTTATTGAACTGCACAAAATTGTTTGATCTAAGTAAAATATTAAGTTTAAAGTTTGTTGTAAAGTTTCTGAAATCTTGGGTGTTTTGAGTTTATGGCTAGGTGGGCCAAGAAAGAATGTATTTTTTTAGTGACAGACACAAGAAGATACATTTTGGAAATCACTCTCCTGTTATTTTTTTTTGTTCACTTGGGTATATGTCTGCATATTGCACAAGTGAACACGTTAGTAATTACAGTAGACTGTACAGCTTAACATATTGTTTTGTTAGTATACACAACACATACATAAGGCAATGCTATCAAGTTTCAAATAATATCTATCACAAAATTGTGTGCAAGTTATTTAAATTTTTCTCTTTTAAGTTTGTTTCACGGTGCATATATAGTCAGAAGATAATATTTTAGTACTCTTTCATTGTGGTAAACAAAAAGAAAACCTGTAAAAAAATTTTGTCTGCAGGAGGTTTTATTTAATATTTGATAAAGCATCCTACTTGAATCCTGAAGTTTATTAATAAAGCATGCAAATTTCAATATAAAATAGATTGAAGTGGATATTACTATGAGTAGTAGACTATGGGGACTACGGCACATCGGGACCTGGGACTGGAGCACGGAGCTGTTCATACTCTCTCATTCCAGTCCTCCGGAAGAAATTTTTCCCAAAAAGTTTTCTTTTTTCTCTTAAAATCAACTTAATTTCCGTGAAAAATTCCTGTTTTCCTTCAAAAAAGCATTGATCCCCCAGCTGCAAAAACAATCCCCCGAAAGGCAATTTTCAATCCATCGGACAGATTAGGAGGCATTGTTTTTGATGGTAGAGCAGTGGTGGCCATATAAGTTTTATAGACATAGGGTATGCCAAATCAATACACAGGGTCCAAGGTCCGAAGTCAGACCTGGCCATCGGCCATCTTGGTTCTATCAACCATCTTGTCAACTATATTGGATCCAGGTGACCTTAACCTTGACTCCATGACCATAAATCTGTCTGATGGGGGGGTCAATTTTGCAGGTGGGGGATCGGTGCTTTTTTTGAGGAAAAATGGGAAATTTTTTAGGGAAGAAAGGTAAATTTTAATGGAAAAAGTAAAATTTTGAGGGGAAAATGTTTGCTGGGGGACCGGAATGACGGAATGACAGAGCATGAACAGCTCCGAGGTCCGGTCCACCAAAGTCCCAATTTTCCAACTACTACTATGTAAGAAAAATTATATTGAAAACTTATTAACTGAAGCACAGCTTCTCTATGCTGTTTATAGTCTTTTATAGGAATACAAAATGTGTATTAAAAGAGAGGCTTGTAAAATGAAACATTATAACTTAAAAGAAATTATTTGGAGTAATGAAACTAGTTAGCATGTCCTTAATTTATTTAATTTACAAACATTTACTGTATTAGACCATTTTATAGTGCCAGTTAGAAAACACAATCCATATTCACTTGTCAGTTTTGTTTTTAAACATTAATTTTACTACTTTAACAATTCAGCTAACACATACATGATACATGCAAACAGAATACTTAAGTTGTTAGTGTATTTTAAATTAAAATGCTTTATAGTTGTTTGGAAAAAAATATTAAGTTTTGGAATATTATTTTATTTTCCCAAGTGTTAATTATTTACTTGACCACTACATAAGCATTATATTAAAATTTCTTAAACTTTTTTTTTAACCCCAAAATATTTTCATCATTAAACCCAGGATTGGTTGCTAAGCATTTTTTACATCACTCATTTAACTTTTAAAAGTAACTGTTATTCTGCACTATTCCATTTCAGATATTATACAGATACTGGCAGAAACATTAATTACCGTTAGCTAAGAAGAATCCGCTGATATTATAAAATTGTTGTTTTTTCTTTTCATGCACTATATCTTCACAAGTCATACTGGTAACTCACTGGGCAAAAAGACATATGGTAAAATAATGACTAAGAAAGCTTGACGCTTATAAAAGAATTTGAGCTGACTTAGTTTTCAGAATTTGGAAAGTTCTTATTGTAATTGGATACTGTCAATTTACTGCCACCTATACTTTCACCAGAAGGTAGATGGATAGTTATCTGTATAAACATGTATTGAGGTAGATGAGAGAGAATAGGGCACTCTGAGCTGCTGGCACCACTCACCACACAGGTACTGCTCCGGACAGCACTGGCCTGGTGCTGGCGGCAGGGCCGTGCAGTTCTTGCCCTCCTTTTCGAGCGGCCGGCCGCACTCTTGGACCACGCACACGATGTCCCCTCGCATGCAGTAGCAGTGCTCGCACGGCTTCTCCGTGACTATATGTGCTCCATCGGTCACCGTCTCGCCGTTGTGTTTGCAGTCGAGTGGCCCGGGAGTTGTTGTGAGGATCAGGCCGGGTGTGGTCGGGCGGTACGTCGTCGGCTGCGGTGGCTCAGTCGGTAGCAGTGCCGGCACCCCCTCGCAATCTTTACATCAAAAGTGATTAACTGTTACTCAGATTGTCTTGAATTTTACTGCATTTTTGAATAAGATAATAAATAAACAACAGTACACACAAAAATAAATTTTGGATTATGCTTAAAAATGTACTTCTTTTATAGGAAATAGATATTGGAATATGGACTTTAAATAGCAATTTATCAAAGAGAAATACAGCATTAGCACGTGCAAATAGCATGCCTTGTGGCTAAGGCTAGCATATGTGTTACTGCAGTATAATTAAACCAACAAATTAAACAAGAAATATCGTGAGCCTCACTTTATTTATGAAGTGTTTGGAAATGTAAGCAAAAAATATAATTACTGTGATTTTTTATACTTTCCTAATGGTGGTACTTAGCATATCCAGACTACCCCTTGGTCACACACTATGTTCTTAACCTCAAGTGGAGTGTTTATTTTTCTCCTTGGTAACTATGCCCCTGAACAGTTAAACCAGTGCGTCTTTCATGCGCATCATCAAAACTTACTGCAGTCGTAGCGAACAGGACAGCAGACCCCTTCCTCGTACACAGGCGCGCAGCCTTCCACGTGTAGCGTACACTCTTGCATCACACACGCAGTCTTGTTTCGGATACAGTAACACAGCTCGCATGGCTTACTGGAATCGCCAGGCACCTGACCAAAACAAACAGCATCGCCAGCCATCAGCAAAGGTGCACCCACACACATTCACAGAGCAGGGAAGGTAGAATTTGCATGTCTTCTCAAAATAACATTTCTCATGAAGGTACATGGCAAACTGAACCAACTGCAAATATAAATGGAACCAGTGATAAATAAATCTCTTTTCAGCACAATGCAAATTGGGTTTTAAAAGCATGCATTTTTAATTTATCACATAAGTATTGTTATTTTAGCATTAATTATCTAGTAATATTACCCGTCACAACTAAAAACATGTGGCATTATCACAATCTGAATTTGACATGTTTTACCGAATAATATGTTATACTACACTTCTAGTGAGTCAGATTCACACCACAGTTATCTTGGTCAGATTCTAGTTTAATCTTGGCATTTTTTGGCATTAAGTAAAAAAATTATTTTTGTGGATTTTTTAAGAGTTCCACATGTCTACATTTGGTCTAAAACAATGTGTTCTATTAAAATATGCATGATCCCTCAATAGTTTGAATACCAGAAAAATTCACATAATTGCAAGGAAAAGTTGATTTTGTAACAGGACTATTTGTTTTTAGTCATCTTCCTTATAACTGCTTGGTATCAAACACAGCTTATAAATAGGCACACAACAGTAATTCTTGTTATTCTCCACTCTTCTGTCGAGTTCTGTCAGAAGCAAAGGTAAAAAGGAGGCACTGCAAGAAATTGGGTTGCAAGATGTACGTACTGTTTTGCTAGGAACAATTTCATTTTTATGTACTTGTTTCGCATACAGTACTGTACACCAAATGTTATTTCTTTAAGATTAAACTGCATAAACTGACAAAATAGAAAGGATGAAAGGTACTTTCAGACAAATGATCACTATGGAATATTCAAACAAGTAATTAGAAATGTCTATTATATTTTGGCGCTATTTAGTATGTCTATTAATTTCAAAATTTGGTTAATTTAATGTGTGTGTGTTATTCTGGTGTATGACCTTTTTAATTTAGTGTTTGTCAATAATGAAATGTCTCCAACACATGGTCTGTTTTTGCTTCCAGAATATCTGGCAACCCTGGTAAGAAACTATGTAGAATGTTTAGACTTGGCACAAAGATTACCTGTGTATGGACTTCAGCAGGAGGGGCAGGAGGGGAACTTGCCCTCCTCTGGAAACTGGAGTTGCTTTTATGAAATATGAGACGTACATTACACTTATCACTTATAAATGATAAGTGTTTGTAATCATTCTCCTAAGTGAAATAACAATTTTCTGCTCAATAACGATGAAACTCCAAAGTGACAGTCCTTGCTGGGAAGAGTAACTGCTTTCTTTCTGTTTTTCCATAATTCTAGTTTCATAATAAAATATTCTTTTTTATTTAAAATTGTATTGCATGTTGTTAAAGAAAAAAATAATTTATTCACCTACACACCATAGATGTTATTTACATTTATTTTCCATAAAACCGAGTTGTAAATCTTACTTTTTTTAAGGAAACTTATTCTGATTCCTATGCCTCCTTTGAAAAAAATCTTTGTAATGCCCATCTACCTGTGTTCCGTCCGTGTAGAAGGTACTCTCGATGGTGCAGCCGTAGTTGTCGAGCTGTCCCAGTGCCTTGCTGCAGTTGACATAGTTGGCGTGGTGACCGCTGACGCCGGCCGTGCTTTTCGAGACAGATGCGACGGTTGTCGTCGAGCTTGTCACCACTTCAACAGGTACTGTAATACATGTGTTACGGTCAGTCATCATATACCATGCATCATCTTACTTGTGAGTTGAGGAAAATGTTACACACACACACACACAAGCGCTTAAACTAAACATTTCATGAAAGTTAACAGTGCTCAGAGTTGTAGGCTGATGTTACAATGAAAGACAGTGGTGGGAAAATAATATTGTTCACAGCTCTTCACGTGTTATTCAAAGTTTGCATCCTTGTGGTCTCAGTAATTGCTATAAGTTAACATTAATTTCTTGGTACCTTAGATAAAATAATTTATAAATGATATATTTTTACTTTAACGCTAAGTTGAACCACACATTTTAATAAATTAAATTATTGTCACACACACCTTGGCCTTGTAGAGAAAACTGAGGAAATGATTTTTGAATAGTAACCCATGGCCGGATATATACTGCGCAGCAGATCATCCTGTAACTCCGCAGTCTCATAAACACAACTTTTCATGTTGCTTCACTTGTAGGATGGAGGGTTCATTTCGAGCCTTGGACTCCTGTTCAAAATTTTATCTTCTGAGTCTCTTCTGCAAGCCCTAAAGGTCTGTAATAGGAGTTTTGAAACACCTGATACAGTCTATATACAGACTGAGTACCACAGTGAACTGACTTCCCTGTGACATTCTAGTAAAAACTATGATGTTTTTGTCATGTTCGTGCCAGTCATGCTGAGGCTGTGTAAACAATCTGCACTGGATAACAACACTGATGGCCTTCAGATCAAGGCAAAGCACTTCTCTGTGTCCTCCTGTGAAGCGAAGATCAAGTTCATTGGTGAACCACTTTCACATTGCCAGCTCTGGCTCTTCCAAGGCGTGATGTGCTGTAAGGCTGTTGCACACTTTATTTCCAAGGTGACCATGTATACGATGTGGTCAGACTAAGCTGGCGACTGTGAAATTTTTTATTTGGAATGAGACCATATGAAGCCTGAGAATGACTGTAAACTGATATATACATCAGAACTTTAGCTGTTAAGATTACACTACCGAGGTTTTAAATTATTTTTTTTTTTAATATTTAGTAAAATGGTACTTAAACATTTTCATTTCGTTCATCTTCAGAGACTCTTCTTTTCTGATTCACTGATGTTTGTGCATGTCCTATCACACGACCCAATTTTTGTGTACTACAGAACTGATCCTACATTTCCATGAGTGATAATGACTCTGTGGTCATGATGTGCAATTCATGTGTGGAATTTGGGACATGTTTGCAGCTCATAATACTGACCTTCTACCCCTGTACTTTGTTTACATATTACTTCTGCGACTGTCATTCCTTCCGGCCAGTTCCCTTGAGCCACAGAGCTGCTCACAACACCCTAAGAAGAGAGCTGTCTCGACACTTGCATTTATTTAAACATTTTGAAAATATACCTTTAAAATTTTTTTACCCTACTTCCTGTGCAGCATCTAAAATACATACCACCATGCCTGAAAGGGTTAAGCAAGAAAGCAACAAGTTTACTTAAGGAAAGTTATAGTTTGCTTCTGGTAAAAAAAGGGACGTTATTGTATGTTATACTTGACATTTTAAACAACTCACACTGCATTATAAACAACTTGGCATTATAAATAACTCACATGTTTATGTCTACAAAGAATAGCTACGACTGTTACTGCAATCTTACTTTCAGGACAAGTAATTGTAGGACAGCACTGATCTGGTTTCTTCTCGATGGTGCAGTCCTGCCCGATGGCCTTGGTGAAGGGGCAAACCCTGAGGTAACACATGAGCATGCGGTTGTGGCACGTGCAGTTCAGGCATGGTTCGTTTGTCGTGATGCGGTCTCCCTCGTTATAATGCTGGAAATTGTAGTAGCAGCCATTGCTGACAGCTGCAAAACATAACAACAGCAATTTCAGTTTTTTGTCAGGTCTAGTAAAATATATTTCACTGGCATTAATACAAATTTTTTTTTAAATTTTTTTTTTTATATTTCTTATTGCCAAACATTAGTTAAATGTGAAAATACTGTGTTGGTGTAGAAAGAAAAAGTCAGTATGTCTTCAGTGGTGTTTTATGTTCAGCCCTAAAAATATAATAAATGTGGTGGTCAAAATGTTAATTTAATCTGTGTTTGAATGCTACAAGTTTTGAATCCGAAATCAGACAAAAATCCTAGTATTTTTTCTAGCTTAGAGACATGGTTGCAAGATTAGCGATGTTGGAATAAGGGCAAAACAATACAAAAAAAATGCTGCTGCTGGTTAAAATCTCTGTGAACCTGGAAGACTTCAACTTACAAAGTTCATTCAGAAATGTATGATTTCAAATACTTTCACAGGAGCACACTGTAAGTGAATTGATAACATTACATTTATTATGTATAAAAATAAATGTACAACATACGAAAAATAATATATGCTAATTTGTTACTTTATTTGTGAAAAACTTTCATAAATTGAATTGTGTTGTTTACATGTTAGGCAAACTGTTCTTGAGCATGATAGTTGCTTAACAGAAATTTTGTGTTTGTTTAATATTTCCCTGACCATACCAGTAATATTCTTATATGTTTAAATTTTTGAGACATAGGTTAGCTATATATTCTATACACTTGGTATGGCAAAATAAATAAATTTGAGTGTTTAATAAACAATGAAGAAATGTGGATGTTAAATTTAATCACTGTACATTGAACTCTATAGCATGTGGAAATCCACTAAACACAACGCACACCTTAAGTTATTTATGTTATGACTGGAGTGCAAGCCAAAAGTAAAGTACATCTCAGCATTTCTTGGATTTGGCTACACCCTGTGCTGGTAGGCAACCGCACATAACATTGGAGAGTAGGTGGTTGCGTGTTGAGACCCCTTCTAAACAAGGTTTCAATTTAAACTGTTAAGACTTTGAGAGTACTTTCTTATGTTACTTTACTTTTCTGCTCCAGGTAAATGTTTACATTTCTACACTCTGGTTGCATGTGTGTAACTGCTTGAATGTACAGCACGACAGTTTATTCATGCAACACGAAGAGTAAAATTTTTTGTAACCATTTAGAAAGTGCTGGCAGACTAAGTTAGTATCAAAGGCTGTGGGCAGGCGGGAAATTTAGCAAACATATTGGTGATTGCAGATGTTTCAGATAAGGCGTGCAAAGGTTAAATTGTTATTGCTACAGATTATATCCAGTTAGTTCCAGATTTTCATTTGTTTTAAGCTGCATATTTGCCGCTAAAGGGAAAGCTAGCAAAACCATTTTGTTTTGCTAACTTGTACACTCTGTCTGTCGTATTGGATGACATGATGAAAATATAAATAATTTCTAATCCAAAACTGCTGGTCGTACAACAGGATTTGTAGGGTTTACATCCTATCTATCTTGTATTTGATTGGCTGTTTAGTTTTACCTGCTGAGTCGTGTTTGTCGGAGCAATAGTCTATTCGCAGTATCTTCACACTTTTTGACTCAAACTTTTGAGGAAAAAAAATTACCCCATGTTTGACGTATATGGTTGGTTCCTAAATATGCAATGTATTACAAGTTTATTATACTTCTGTTATAATATTTTTTTGGTTAAATTGAATTTTACTAATATTTATTTATAAAGTATAATATTCATCTTACAATTAATATTAATAAAAAAAGAGAAAAAAATAGGTGTTTTGGTAATACCTATAAGAAATAGTTCCCATCCAAAATATTATTGAACTGAGTGCGCACAAATGGGGCGCATTATCGCTTTGGTGTGATTTTCTAGACGTGGTTAAGCTTTGTTTGCATGAGGTGAAGAAACAGCCTGGAAGTAGAAGTCTATCTGGGTTTCAGAAAAGTTGGAAGTAACCATGAATGGACTATATATGACTCTGGCATTAGACATAAACCTGGGTGGGTGAGGGACGCCGAGCCGCGGGCGGATGTTGTCGCCATGCAACAGCGACGCATCGCGCCGCGCGCAGAAATATTTCTCCTTAAGCAAGGAATCCTCTCTGTCGGAAGTGGCGTTGATGTGGCGTCATCCGCGAGCACCAGCCTGAAGACGAGAGAGGAGGGGGGAGGGATGGCGAGGGCCACATTGTTGCACAGTGGGGGGAGGGGAAGTAGCAGCGACCTTGTTACAAGGCCGCCATGATGGAGTGGCCGTGACGTGAAACGAGATGAGAGGGAATGCGCGCGTGTTTATCCACACAGCGCGCTGGATTCTCCCGGCGTCTCTCGGCTTCTAGGTTCGCCGACTGCAAGCGTCAAGGGGGGGCTGGTTTCTTCCGAGGATTTCCGTTTCCTTTGCATCCTTTGCGCGTTGAGTGAATGTTGGGTAGAGTGATCGCGCTAGCTGCGCTAAGCCAATCTCTGTGTCCCAACATTGGACTGCTTTTCTGGCAATACTATCATAACTCGCGTGGGTAAGATTTGAGGTTAGAACACTGTTTTTGTAAATAAGTGCTATGACATGTTTACATGCTTCCTCTGACCAAATTTTAGCGTAAAAAAATTAAATTCCAATAGTTAAAATTATTTTATTCATACAAAAGAGCTTGCTTTTTTTTTAAAATTAATACATAAAAGAACACGTCATCAGTGTTGATCATGTGACTTTGACAGTTGTATTAGTGTGGGATAGGTCAATGTTGGGTACATAAGCACAAGACCTCATATTTAGCCTGTGCCCCTGCATAATCGTCCCTCGATATTTTGCCCGCGCGCTGAAATCCAACAGATGCAGTAGACATGCAGTGGTTCTGCATAGCGAAATGACCACACTTCCTGCTTTAGGACACGTGAGATCACTTAAGCATCTCGGTAAGAAACGCCGTTGTTTGTCCTTGTTAATTAGATAAGTACCACAATCTTATTCCCGTAGGAGACTGTGAACATTTTAATTTGTTTTCAAATTTGGAACTGTTTTCCCCAAACAACACTTCTACGCAATATCTGAATAATCACGGATTAATACAGTAGTGTTTGTGTATTTTAAATAAAATATTTACGAAAGTATTCAAACCACGCCTTGTTACTGCTTCAAGAACTTTTTTCTGCGAACTTTGCTATCAGGCGCGCCTGTGATTCATTAAGAAACTTTACGTCATTTCATACTGCACAATCATTACAGTAACATATTTTGTTATCGTTCTGGTGAAGAAAACGCTTAGCGACTGCCACAAAACCAAAATTATGTCATATTTCACACATTACATTAAGTATGCTAAGGGCGGTGAGGAATGTACGAAGATTCATGACACTTTTTTCATAGTACAACTATTCGTTTTGCTACCACAAAAAGTATAATTCGTCCACCATACATGTCCTCAGAACTATCTATAACAATGGAAAAAAACTGAGAACGTAAATAAAACCTATGTTTGCAACTGGCTCTAGTGGGCTTAGCATTTAAGGAAGGGCACACTAACTGAAATATAAATAATAGTCACCTGTCTAGATGCACAACTAATCGTAATCGTTCAAAAGTTTTTTTTCTCATCACGATGCGAATGTTTGTCCAAGTATTCATTTAGATTTCTCTTAGTATATCGTGATTGTTCAGAAGCTTTTTTTGACCATACAATTAACAGCAGCATTTATTTGGAATTTTGAGAGGTCGCTGATTGATATTATTTCACAAGAACGTAAAAGGTGCCAAAATATAGAAGATATAGATGCGGATACTTGTACAGTCTTGTACGGGGAGCTGTGGCATTAGACAAATGAATCACGACGCTGCACGGCTACTGCGCCCAGGGGATTGGTCGAGGGCGCCGCGTAGCGCAAGGGATTGGTGGGGGGTCGCAGGCGTCCTCAATCAAGGGTAATACATTTCTCATAATGTCTTCCGACCGGGCTGAGGGAGGGCGTTGTGTGCTCGGAGGGGTGCAAGCTGTTGCTTTGTCGGTCGCCTGATGAGATGACTCAGCTCATGTGAAGAGAGTGATAGTGCTCGAGGGGCGCGGAAGCATGTCGTGGGGGTACTGGGGAACGTAGAGGGGGAGGGCAGAAGATAGGCGGAGATGACGCGTTNTGGGGGGGGGGGGGGGGGTTCCCCCCTCTGTTATCCCACTGGAAATTGAGCACGCCCAAGGAACAGCACTACTATTTGAAAGTTAATTTTTTTTTTAAAGAAAATTTTACGGCTTTGTGAAAATTTGTTTAAGAGTGCTATTATGCCGTTAAAAGCATTTATAGTCTGTTCACGGTTAAATGAGCACTTAAAAAATCAACTGTTGGAAAATGTGACTACCTGAATATATTTTAACGGGCACATGACTTGCCTACGCCCTGTTAAGTTGGTAACGACGGAGGAAAAGTAGTTCCGCGTCTTGATATTTAATTAAATGTGTTAGACATTTTTGAATACCGAAATTATTTATTTTCGTTTCTGTTTTTTAAATGCATATAATTATATGAATTAATAAATTTGTAACATATTTTCTTTTCTAATAGTTTCACAGTTTCACTTAAACCGACGTGTGAATAAAGGGATGATGCCCATGCCAATGCTAACTTTACTTATGGTGGAAGAATACAAACTGTGAATGTAATGAGATCTTGAACAGGAGTTTCAAAAGTGCTAATTTTACCATGGGCAGCTTCAAATCCCCCGTTTCTTGGCTTCGGATTTTGATAAAGTTATCGAAGCAGCGGGATGCAATTCGGTTTAGAGAGAACAAAATTTCTTGCGACAGTTAATTGAGTTTTGGATTTTTAAATTAGGCTCAAGCCCGCAAGGGCACGCCATATACGCACGTTCACAGGTATAAAAGTATAATCAGAGTTTGCTCTGAGCGACACCAACATCCACTCCCTAATTAAACTCTGGTGTGAGTGAAGAAGATTTGGGTGGATCTTAACATCGAGGTCTTGAGAGCCGATGAGAGCGAAACGACGTGAGCATGGAGCAGCGCCGGAAATGAAAGAGCGGGGGGAAACGGGAGATCCATGAGGAAACCCGCCGACCAGCGGCATCGTCCGGCACGATTCCCACATGCAAAAGTCTGGGGGCGACCCCGCCGAGAATCGAACCAGATTTGCCTAGGTGGGAAGCGAGTAGTCTAACCGCTACACCACCGCGGCCCCTAAACTCGGGGAATTCTCGGAATTGCTCGAAGCGAAACCTAGCGTACCGACCCGAAGTGATTCACTCTCCTTGCCGACTGAGATACTGCATAACCGTAGCACGTACTATTAAAGTATCACGCCGTCCTTGTTGAATTACACGTTGCCCATCCGTATGCACTTGACGCGCAATTAAAGCTGCCGTGATTCGCCGCAATTAGTTACACTGCGTCGGAAGGAAAGCCAACCGAACACCAGGTGCTAACGTCCTTGTCAGGGTTTCAGGGCCGCGCAGAGATTCTGCCAAGGTCCACGTTCAAGGCATCGAGGCACAGAACCATAAGAAGAGTCGCGTAATTGCCATCATTGTCCACGTTACGTCACTGGCGGTTAATCTTGTACGGAGGGAAGCATACCCAAGAAGTTTTTTACCTGGACTTGAAGAGGAGATGGAGCAACAAGACGTTTTGTTGACTACCCAAGGCCATTGGCACACTTAAAAGTTGGCCGCATGTTAAGGCCACTTTAGTTTACAGAAAAATAAGGTATTATTTTCGCATTGCAATATAATCTCCTGCGCGATCAGTCGTCGGAAGTTGGCAACGATCGTAGCGAGCACAGGCGGCGTACCCTTCATCTGATTGGCTGCGCGAGGCTCTGGGAACGGACCTTGTGCCTGACTGGCTACTACATGCTACGAAAGATTCCCTATTGGCTGGGTTGCCGGCTGGCAAGTAGGTTACCTGCCGCTGATTGGCGAACGGCGTTCCAACATTTCCCTGGCCAGTGACGCTATTTTGCTGACGTGTGCGACTGGAGTTCGCGATAAGAGGCTATTTCACCTCTGTATTCTTAAGTACGCTGTAGCTCTATCGTATAACGAGACCAATAAAAATATGACTGTCTTATTATTATTGGCAGCGGCTGTTTATTGGACTGTGGAATACAGCGTCAATATTGGAATTGGAAAGGGCTTATTAACATCCCCCGGTGGTCTGCCTGAAGGCCTATCAGGGGACGACTAATAAACTTACTTATTACCTAACTTGAACTAACGCCCATGCCTTGCCTAGAATTCGAACCCAGAACCTCCCGCCCCGCTGATCGGTGACGCACCAGCCGACTGCGCCACGGGAGGTCGGCTAGCCTCAATATCACAATATGCTTCCCACTAGTGAGGTGCTACCCTAATTGGACACGGTTGCTTGCTGTGCGGAGTGTATACAGGCTGTATCTAAATTCCTATTACACACGTCGAGGGCTTATGCGGCGTCAACGAGCGGAGCGAAGTACGTCATTCAACGATGGATCACCTGATGTCAATTGTCTGCAACTCGTCCTGCGCGCCAGTAACTGCTTGCATTGAGCTGTCGGTCTCAGGCAGTGCCTTACTGTTGAACATGGTCGACTGCACGTTTGAAGAGTACGCCGATATGACGTTAGTGCACGGCGAAGTGACTTCCTGTGCATCGTCCCATAGATGGGACAGGGTCCCGTTTCATGAACACAAGCCCTATGCATCCAACTAGAGGCACTCTACACGCGCCCTGTTTCTGTAAATGTAAATCAGCATGTTTCTTCCGCTTGCACGCAAGGTCGGCAAGGATGGAAATAGGCTTGTTCTTATTAGAGCCCGAAGGACACGCCTGACGTCCCAGCCATCCCGAAGAGTGGATCTCTCACAGATGAGGCGTGGGTGTCGCTTCGGCGAATTGAAGACAGGAGAGGAAACGAGAGTACTCAGAGAAAATCGCCACGCGAGTGCAGTGTCCGCTATGCTACCTACATCTATTCTATCACGAGAGAGTGCCTTAGATACGGCTGTAGTATTTCAAATTTCAAAAGGGGTGATCTGTGGTCGTGCTCGATAAGGAATCCCGCAAAAAAGTGACGAGGGGGTGGTAACAGTTCACGCCCAGTCTGCGGAATTACTTTTTTTTTTATAAAAACTTCACCGGTTACCAGGTAGTTCAGATACCACGATAATCATGAATAACCCACATTTTACCTTTCTGTATGTGACTGAGCGTAATAAAATACAGTCTTTAAATGATTTTTAATCGTAAACTGTGGGCTGAACTCTGTACTGAGAAAAATGTTTGCTTGAGACAGCAAAATACTGTTATCTNTCAAAAGGGGTGATCTGTGGTCGTGCTCGATAAGGAATCCCGCAAAAAAGTGACGAGGGGGTGGTAACAGTTCACGCCCAGTCTGCGGAATTACTTTTTTTTTTTTTATAAAAACTTCACCGGTTACCAGGTAGTTCAGATACCACGATAATCATGAATAACCCACATTTTACCTTTCTGTATGTGACTGAGCGTAATAAAATACAGTCTTTAAATTATTTTTAATCGTAAACTGTGGGCTGAACTCTGTACTGAGAAAAATGTTTGCTTGAGACAGCAAAATACTGTTATCTGTATCGTCAAACAAATGCAGCCGATACCTTGAAGGTAGATAACACGCTTACCAGAGAAGCCACTCAGTTTGCCTACTTCCAAGGTACTAGACGGCCACCCTTATTTGTGGAAGCTGTTTTCTCGCAAACTGAGTGGGTTTGTGTGTTGGAACAAAGCGGCCTGTNATAACACGCTTACCAGAGAAGCCACTCAGTTTGCCTACTTCCAAGGTACAGACGGCCACCCTTATTTGTGGAAGCTGTTTTCTCGCAAACTGAGTGGGTTTGTGTGTTGGAACAAAGCGGCCTGTGATTAATAATCCATATTGTAATTTTAGCGAATGTTTGGCTGTGCAATGTTAGCGTAGTAACCCTTATTTTGTTTCTGACAGGGTGCGTGATTTACAATTAACTTTCTCTAATAGTCACTGGTACTTTAAATTAATGATGATTATTTTCGCATTTTAGAGGATGAAATACGCCCTTAATAACCACTCCACGTCTGTCGTATATTTTTTTTTCTGCCCGATTTTCTATAACGAATTACCTCAACAGACGTAACACGAGAAAACGCTCTATGTAGTTGCTGTTATAAAATAATATGTTGGCTTTAAAAAAATCTGTAAAGAAATACTTTCTTTCTTCTGACAAACTTTATATTTAGGCTGAAGAAATTATATTTTTTGTTTAACAAATTCCGCCTGAAAACAAAATACGTGGTCGATTCGACTGTGCCGTACTGCCAAGCAGTTTGTTTGCTCGGAGAAACCTTCGAGTGCGTAAGAACGCACCCTTGGTTCCAGAGACGTGCGTCGTGACACACGGAGTCGAGAACCTATCACGTCAGTGTGG
>NQII01006860.1:122589-136054 GCA_002778355.1 Clitarchus hookeri | reverse complement strand
CCCTTCACCAACCGCTAATCGCCTTCCTGTAGCTGCGCGGTTGCCGGGGTCGTTTCACCCTGCGGCCCGAAGCCGATGGAAGCCAGCGACGACGACCGTAGACTGAAGACGAGGTATAGTCTTTCAAAAATCACCTCACGTATGACGTTTGGTTGTTATGCCATGTATCACAAGCGTTTTATATTTGTGATAACACAAAAATATCTTATCTAAGGTTTAATTGAACTTTTACTTCCATTTTATATACAAATTCTAATATACATTTCATTCATAATTAATACGAATAAAAACAGAGAGAAAATAGGTGTGTTGGTAATTCCTAGTTAGAAATAGTTCTTACGCAAAAATATTATTTCACTGAGTGCGGTGCGTTGTCCCTTTGGTGTAATTTTCTAGACTTGGTTAAGCTTTTTTTTTTNCACAAAAATATCTTATCTAAGGTTTAATTGAACTTTTACTTCCATTTTATATACAAATTCTAATATACATTTCATTTATAATTAATACGAATAAAAACAGAGAGAAAATAGGTGTGTTGGTAATTCCTAGTAAGAAATAGTTCTTACGCAAAAATATTATTTCACTGAGTGCGCACGAATGCGGTGCGTTGTCCCTTTGGTGTAATTTTCTAGACTTGGTTAAGCTTTTTTTTTTGCATGAGGCGGAGGAATATCGTGGAAGTAAAACTTTAGCAGGGTTTCATAAAAGTTGGAAGTAACCGTGAATTGACTATAGACCGATTTTCGTCTTCGGCGCATGTACCCAACATTGACCTACCCCACGCCAACACATCTGTCAAAGTCACAAGGTTAACACTGGTGAACGTGTTTGTTTATATCTTAATTTTAGAAAGACAAGCCCTTTTATATAAATAAAATACTTTTACAAATTTAAATTCAATCTAATTGCGTGTAAAATTGGCTAGAGGAAATATACAAACATCTCATATCGCCTGTTTACACAAAGAGTGTTCTAACCTCAAATCCTACCCACGTCGTTTTTGATGGCTGTATTGGCAGAAAAGAAGTCCAGTGTAGGAACACGGTGTGGCTATTGCGCAGCTCGGGCGCGCACACTATCCCTGCCCACGAGAAGATCAAAATGTTACTGTTTTTTTCAAATGGCCGACGGCTTTGGCCATGTTCCTTTGCCTGCGCTAACGCAGCTGCTAGGGAACTAGCGCGGTGTTATTCCGTTACTAAATAACAATAGCCTATCGGGTGCGCACGAAACCGGAGCAGCAGCCGTGCGGCTATTTCGCCACTGGTTGAAACCAAAGATGGAGACTTAAATATTTGAATCTACCAAGCATACGTAACGTAGCTTAATCATACTGAAAACAAAGCCAATACATTTACAGGTTCATGCCTGCACTAATTAATGGCACCGTTGAACATATTTTGGCATTTCAACCTAACTTGCGGCCTGCCAATAGTTCGCGCCAATGTGACGTTAGTGCAGGAAGCATTTGTGCTCCAGACCACACACCGGAAGTAGAGTGACATATAACGTACAGAGATACGCCTCTAGACAGGTGACGGAACAACTTGCTTGCGCGTTTTGCGTATTGCAGAGGTAACGGAATACGACCTGTGCTTGTGGTCGGAGGTACGCGTTTTCCAGCTAACGCAGGCGACTTTTCACAGTGAGCATGTCAAATTGATTGGTGTTATGCTTTGCATCCCGGATGTCTAGGGTTCTATTGCAGCCGATCGCACGAAGAGGTGGTTTTGCATTCAAGTGGTCCCCAGTTAGATTACATCTTGCGATTAATTAATTGTAAGTGAGATGAACGATAAAAGCAAAATATTTCAATCATAACACGCTTGTACCGGGTTAAACGCGAGCTACCGCCTAGTGCTAAAGTGTATTATGTTGGAAGGCCTAATCGGAGAAAATCGACTACTGATGAATACGTGTGTTGAGTTGGCTAGCACCGAGACATCTGTATTCGCACCGCGAGACTCTTCAGAGCAACCGTGCGAAACGGCTGCGATTTGCATTTCGCGGGCTCCGGGCTCTTAAAACGTGTGATAGCGGGACAATGACTTTGCTTACGACCGTACGGCAAGGCAGGGTGAAGGCCAATGGAATTCAAGTCTGCTCGCCTGACCTGACTGGCCAATCGTACGGATGAGCCGTGGTTTGCATCTCGGACTTCTTGCGTTGTCTTCTATTGCCGGTACTTATAGGCTGGTTTGTGGGGACGGTCCACTTCATTATGCTACTCGCGTGGCGATTAGTTTTGAAAAAGCTTGGTTTCTTAAAATAAAATAAAAATCCCGTCGGACAATTATTTGCAGGGAGAGTTGTTATTAAAGGATCCTATGCGCCACGTGAAGAAGAACATCTCTGCGAGCAAACTATATAATAACTCGCAATTTCCTTTATGAGAGACAAAACTGCTTGCCGGTAATAAATGACAGGAAGTTGTGTGAGCGTGAGCAGGGATACCACTCCTTCGCCGTGAAATATTTCCGCGTTGCAGTGCGTCCGAAGATTCGCGGAGATATCAATCCTTGCCCCGCCGCGGTGTGAGAACTTTCGCTCTTTTTTGATTGCTTGTTTCCTGCTAGGGAAAAGTGATTTTATCGCGGAAAATTGCTAATGGAAAAAAAATTTTGTTGGTACGATACTTTGCTGGCGGATGGGCAGACAATGATCACACCTATCATTTGGCGGCAGATGGAGTCAAACAATCGCGAAAGTTGATAACATATTTTTCTCATCTGTCATTAAGGTAAATATAAACTCACCATATTTGGGTAACGTCAATANGCGAAAGTTGATAACATATTTTTCTCATCTGTCATTAAGGTAAATATAAACTCACCATATTTGGGTAACGTCAATATTACTTTGCACAATTACGGTGCGAACGCTAGCGTAAGTAAAATAAAGCAAAACACTACGTTATAAGATCGCCAGTGTTGTATTGACTNTATTACGGTGCGAACGCTAGCGTAAGTAAAATAAAGCAAAACACTACGTTATAAGATCGCCAGTGTTGTATTGACTGTAGAAAAAGAACAAATACCATTCGGATCGTGTGTAAACCCGATTGTTCTACCTTCGGTAACAGTTACATCTGAAACAACCTGAATTCGTCTTGTGGGTTTCANTCGTGTGTAAACCCGATTGTTCTACCTTCGGTAACAGTTACATCTGAAACAACCTGAATTCGTCTTGTGGGTTTCACAAGTGGGTTTCCAACATTTCATAATGTTACTTACCTGGTAGGTAGTACTCGCCGACTTGCGTGTGCGGGACGTCGTGTTCGAAAACAGGAGCTGCAACAAAACAAAAAAAAAATACACATTATAGTTTTACAGCTCGACTTTTAGGGCTGCTAATACAACTTATTAAGCATATGTAACAAATCTCCGAACCGTATTATTAAACATCACATATGGGTGGTCTTATTGCCCTTACAAAAATCTTTACACTTAATGGTTACGCTTTTCAGTGGCTGTCTAATTATTTGTAAATGGTATATAATACGGTAACATTATCTTCAGAACACAAAGCTATTGGTTCAGAAATCTCAGAAAACGTTGATTGTGTGTTACTTGTAGATTATGATTAATGTAGCATTTAATCTGTGTCGTTAAAGTCCAAATACAACCGAGAGTGCAAATAAGCACTACTTAGTAATAAACAGAAAGTGCTCCAAGACACTAAAATTCAACATAAGCTGTCGTATTACGTTTTAACCCTTTCATTCCCACATCGACGCGTTCAGTCACCGTGTACACGATCGTAGACATGTTGCACACGAATTATATTTATGACCGGTACTGTACAGCAGCGAGGCTTCAGCACCCAGTCTTCCTTGTGGCTAAAACAAACTTGTTTAGGGTTTTTTTTTACATTTCTTTGATATGAACGGTTGATGCCGAAATAGTCAAGCACGCTGCACGTTGTTTGCTGGTTTCAGGACAAGTGCTAAACAAAAGTACAGCGCACACCAAAAAATAACAAGATTGCAACACTCTTGAACTCAGAAATTATGGGTAATCGAACGTGTTAATTTATGGTTTCTGGTGTTGCAAATTAAAAAAAATTTCATGCGTGCTGTACTTAACTGGTAAACAAACTTGTTTCGTTAACACAATCAATAGTTTGTAGGCTTTGTAATCAATAGTTTGTAGGCTTTGTGTTCGGTGATCACTGATATGAACTAGCCGTAACGTAGAGCAGTAGCACGGTTTAGGAATCAATTACCTGCAGTGAAGATCATTGGGCATTGAGCTTCGCAGAGTACGGTACCGCTCAAATATAATCTTCATGTGCAACATGTTGACGATTGTCTACAATGGGAATGTAATGGTTAAATTACCGTGGAATGCCCTCGCAAATAGCCAGCAATGATGTTTACATGCCCAACACTTAACAGGCTTAATACATCCGGCTTACCACGGCACTTGAAATGTCACCGAAACGCTACATCTACAGACGTGTAGTGCCCATTTGAATCACAAACATAGGTCGCCATTACTGATATTTTTGACTGTCTGTATAACGACAGGTTCCTCTTGAATGCGTGGCATTATGCTGGGCGTATCTCGAAAACTTTGGCTGTACTTACGCAGTCAAACTGAGGATGAAGAGGAGGGAGGGTAGGGAGACAGGAACATCCGAAAACGACGTGAAAAAAAATGTATCTTTACATGCAGAGTTGAGTAGAAAAAGGAATTTCTGCGCCAAGTGCTTCTGGTCTACTAGTCGAAGCTTTCGTCCAGGTATGCGTGGCAATACCACCGCCAAGTATTTTTAAGACGTGCCAGCCCACAAACTGCCCATGCGGATTTATACTTAGAACTATCCGTAACACGCAATCTGCTTTCGGAATGGGAACGTGCGACGACAGTTTATCCCGTTACTGGCGATCTCGGACGTGCTGAGGGAAGGAGAGCGGACCGTCGGTCGTGTCCGAATTTTTCCGCGCGCTTCCCCAGGTCGGCCACGTCGCCAGCTTGATCGCAGCGGAGTTGGCAGTTGGCACCCCTTGGCGACCGACCGCTCATCGCGCCTGCGCCGCACGTCCGCCATCTTCGGCCGCGCCGCGTCGCGCCATTGGCAATTCCGCGCGCCTCGCCCGGGCCCGGCGCAGACATCTTATTCTCACGCCACAAATCTCATCCGCTCGGAATAGCAAATTGCATTCCTCCGACGCCTCCCCCGCCGTCGCGGGAGTCCTGGCCGGCCGGCACTCCCGCACGCCACGTTCAGGAACCGAGTCCACCCTGAAGGCACGGATAAATAGAGAATACAGAGGAGAAACTGCTGCGTGTACCGCGAACTCCAGCGGCACACGCCAGCAAAATTGCATCACTGGCCATCGGCGTGTTGGAATGCCGTACGCCAATCAGCGCCTGGTAACCTACTCGTCAGCCGGCAGCCCAGCCAATAGGAAACGTCTTCCTTTTTGAAACAAGGAAAGGCGCTGTGATGAGCATGAGTGCAAAGTTGTTCAGTTGGTTTTCATTGCTGGGTCATCATTGGAGTCGAAGTAATGATCATTTAACTGGCACCAGCAACGTCAGCCATGCTTCCTACATGGCGAAAATCCGCACGTGGATGGTCCAGGATTCCAGCCCGGGTCACCGTAGTGCAGCAGTCCGCATGAAATTGAGTTGAGTTGAGAGATTTGGGCGGCTCTTAAAAACGAGGTCTTGAGAGCCGATGAGTGTGAAATGAGGTGAGAATGGAGCAGCACCGGGTTGCAAGGGTGGGGTAAACGGGAGATCCCCGAGAAAACCCGCCAACCAGCGGCATTATTTCCCACTTGCAAAAATCCGGAGAACCCGGCCGAGGTTTTAACTCGGAGCGGTCTAACCGCTTAGCCACCGGGGCCCCTTCCGCAGCATGAAGTAACCAATAAGACGGAAGGCCCATTTCCAGAGCCTCGTGCAGCCAATCAGAGACAGGAACTGTCACGCCACTTCGTCTTTGCGTGCTTATTTACCCTGTGTCTGAGCCGTGAGCGGTTTCGCGTGTAGGATAGCTACGTATCTGTACGTGGTAGAAAATCCTGCGTGTCAGCGTCTGGCGGTAGCTAATATTTGACATGACACAATTCCATGGAAGTAAGATAATTTGTAAGTTCAATTTTTATTTGGTCAATTATTCAAATCCAGCGAATCCTCCGACAATGAGGTATTGCCGAAAATCATTTTTAAGCGACTTAAAAAAAAATTTGCATCGCCTTACCAGAGCACCAATCAGAAATGTCAGATTAACGACAAAATTTGCCCAAAAGTAGTCGTAGCTGTTGATATTATGTGAATAATAAATTATTGCAGTGGTGGTCAGTAATTTATTAATGCATTTCTGGCGCATTGATTATATTGATTATTATCAAATACTAGATACAGTCTAGAATGTTTGTGGAAATATATACGTCTGATCTTAAGAATTGCTTTTCAGAAAACGTGGATATGTTACCTTAGACTTTATATTTATTTTCTGAGCACGTGTCCTTAATTTTACAGTCAATACCACACACCAGGTGCAATTTACAATACGACGAACTGCGGAATAGGAACAAGCTGAGGCGCAATATATAAGTTGGTAAACTTTTTTTTTAAATCTTTGCTTATTTACTCGCTTGCTTCGTGAGGTCTGACTAACCGCGCGGGAGGTGGCAGGGAAGTTCACCGGACAAGGACTCGCATCTAAAAGCGGTGGGCGCGTACGTGGGTTGTCCAGGACTCGAACCTGGAACACCGTTGACCGATGGCGACGCCTCGGCGACCTCGACCACGAAGGCCGCCTTGGGCGCAATGCGATGACCTTGACAGCGAACTTCACGGTGCCGGCGCTACCTCCGGCGGGCGCGCTCTGCCGCGCGGAACAGGAGACACAACAGGAGATGCCACTGGAGATACTCCGCCACGACAAGTCAGGGATGCGGAGGGACGGCAGAAGTGCCGAGCTAACAAGAGCTGTAAAGCTGCTTTTACAAGACGCAAAATGGATTCCGTATGATGCCTTGCACGAGAAATCTCATGCGAGAATGTCAGGAAAACCCCATCAGAAACGAGTCCACAGATAGGAACTTGCCGCAAAATACTTTCTTGCACGAGAAAAGTTGACTGACTCGAAATAACCATAATTTATCAGTTGCATATCATGATCAAATGCTGTTTTAAAGAGTGGTTATTAAATTTAACCGGATGTTTTTTGTAATCGTCTAACTATCTCTCATCATTATCTGAGCTCCACTCCATTTCCAAAACAAAAATTTTTACGAGTTCTTCACAAGAGATGTTTATCGCCAGATTACTTTTCGCACAACTATATATATTCTCCGCTCTTCTCCTACCTCTCTGGCTGATGTGTAGATGGTCACACGACTAGCAGGGAACGACCAATGGAATCACTCGTTTCGCGCAAAACTCTGCTGAAAATAGGACCCGCTCCATCTCCATGCTTTCGTACGGTATCTGCCTTGCGCGAGGTATTCTCGCGTGAGATTTGGCGTGGGAGTGCCATCTCGCACGGGTTTTTGCGTGTATCTCGCATCGTGTAAAAGCTGCTCAAGAGAAGAAACGGCGACTCCCTGTTACTCCCTCCTTTTCCTTCATTCCTTTCCAAAGACGAGCTGTGCAGTTGCTCCGCGCGGCCCATGAATTTTGCATGTCCCGGGTTGGCGCGACGGCCAAGAAGAAGCCGAGTGCAAGGACTTCTTGTATTTTCATGGTCTGCCTGCAGTCTAGCGAGGCAAGGTCGCCGAAGATGTTTGGGTCCGCGATGCAACGAGACGTTCTGCTCTTCACCCGAATTTTCTCTTCTCCCGCTTCCCCTCTCCCATTGCCTTTTATCACTCCGTCTTCGCTGTCATCACCGTCCTGTAGTAGAGATAGGCGTGGCCACAGGCAGCTCCGGTAATTCTCTAGTGTTCTCCCCTGTGGTATATAAGTCCAATACACGTTATAAGACAGAGTGTGTGACACAATATTTTTACTTTCATTTGTTAATTTCGTGGTACTAGAGGAAGATGCGCTCCAGTGTCCTTGAAAGACCTGGACAATAAGGCGTTGGTGCCTGGACCGGAACACTGGCCAACTCTGGTGCAAGTACAGCAAGTGGTTAGTCCAACTGCCCTTCAAGGAAGCTCCATCTTCAATAGTGATGCTCAGACTTTCACTAGAACACCCCTATTAGATTTTTGGAAGCAGCAGCGTTACGCACATATACACCCGGGAATGAAATTTTTTTTAGCCGTTATCATTTAACGGTAAGACTAATTTTGACATTACATTTACATCAGAACAGTTAGTTCATTTGATACATCTCGGGAAGAAAAATAAGATCAGTAAGATGACACTTTTCCTTTGCAAGTGTGGTCATCCGAGATTCAGCTCCCTTTTCTCAAGAACTAGATACGCAGTTTCTTTGATAAACTTGCCTGATAACTGTGTTACCAAAGCATAAATACCATTGTCATTATTGATAACTGCGCTAGGGAGGGTGCTAGTAGAGACCAAAATTGGCAACTTAGGAGATTCGTACTATTGTGAGAGACAAGATTTTTCCGGTACATTGCATTACATTTTATGGTTGGTTACCGGTTCCTACGTTAGTACGTTGACTAACAGCCCCGGATATATTTTTTAAGTCTACATTTGAGTTTGATTAATATTACAGAGACGTAACCAGGTTAATGTCCGTTGGGGTTCCAAACTATATAAAAGTTAATAAAAAAAGTATTATTAAAATTTATAAATATGTCACACGATTCCTGCAAGCAGAGATTTTATTTAAAAAAAAAGAGACGCACTTATTGTACTACGAAGTCGGAGATAGTTGTTTCACTCGTGTACTGGCAACAGGCAGTTACCATCCCGAGTCAAACAAACGACCGAATAAAAAATTTAATAAAGCTTTGTTTTCTCAGCCATGTACTGCCGAAGTATTTTATTGCCGCGGAGATTAAAAAAAAAAACTTGTTGGACACAGCGCGATGCACAGCGGGGTGATCCCGAGTCAGCCAGCCGCGCTGGGGTTCAGGCGAGCGTGTTTTGTTCCGGATTGCTGGCAGCCTCCCCTCCTCCTCGACAGCCGAAATGTCCCCCGCTCAATGATCAGTTCCCGTGGGTGCAGCTAGTAAGTAAGGGAGGAGGGGGAGGGGTCGTTACTCATCTGTTCCCCGTCTATTGTCACCGATGTGAATGGCCCATAACTCAGATTGGGGCACGAAACTCTAACAGCCTTGCAAAAAAAAAATTATTGGGAAGGGGAGGGGGGAGATTAGAGGGCCGTCGGCGAAAGTACATGTCAGTAGCCAGCGGTTCTGGGGAAATTAATTGTTCGCGTTCCGAGCGAGAACGTCGCAAGTGGCGCTGAGTTTTACGTTAAATCGGCCTTTCTCTATGACCAGTTTTCGTACGGCGACTATCTTGTGTACGTCGAAAATAACAAACAAATGCAATAATCCAAGAAATGGCGTAGTACTTCGACTGCATGAACAAATAACGTATAATACGTTATGGGAAATTTTAAAAAATCAAACAAACGTAATTTTCCCCCGACTTTGTGCCACGGAAACTGAAACGTGACTCGTACATCGCACTAGTAACCAATGACCAGATAATGACTTTCAATGCCATATAAAGTGATGTTACATTTGTGAGGTCAACGCTTTTAGGTTGTATGAATCCGCTGTACATCATAACACTTTACATCATCTCTCGTCGGCAACTGGCTAAACACTAGGGTTACAACAGCTTCTTTGTGCAGTGGAAGCTGTGATCTACACAATATCATACGCTACGGTTGGCCATGATAAAAAATGGCCCATCTATTTTGTTCTCAGTTTTCACTTTTCTACTCAACTCCGGCGTTATAATCCATCATGTTTTTTTTTACACGGTGTATATACTGGTATAACAGTACGTAAGCAAAGAATTATGCAAGCATACAGTTACGCCAACATATTACAATCAATAAAATCGTAGACGCCGTGGTGCGTGGCTGCCTACACTCGAGGCTGAACTCCGTGAACTTATTGAACGTGGCCGTGATGTGGCACCAGTCGGTACTGGCCGCGGTAGTGGTATAGTCTATTCACTGTTTCTTCACACTTTTTGAAACAAACCTTTGAAAAATTACCCCATGTATGGCGTGCTTGGTTTTTTCCTAAATATGCCATGTGTCACAAGAATTTTATTCTTTTACTAACATAAAAGTACCTTTTTTTTAATTTCAATTTTTACGTTTAATTTATTCCTAAAAGAAAATATTCCATTTAAAATTAATATGAATAAAAACCGGGGAGAAAATAGGTTTGTTGGTAATGCCTAGTAAGAAATAATTCTTATGCAAAATATCATTTAACTGAGTGTCCACTTTGGTGTCATTTTCTAGACTCGGTTAATCTTTGTTTGCAGGAGGCGGAGAGATACCCTGAAAGTATAACTTCAGCAGGCCTTCAGGAATGTTGTAAGTAACCGTGAATGGACTATATGACTTACGTAATGAGTTTTGGCGGCGGTGACTCGCGTCGCGAGTGGTGCTCGACGAGAGATTGGTCGCTCGTTTCGTGTCACCACGTCGCCGCTGTAGCGTCGCGATAGCGTCGCCCCGCCCGCGGGATGCCTACTTACAAGCGCGTTACGGCGCCCTGGCGTGAGCCGCGGCTAGGACGTGAGGCGCTTCGCAAGCAACACCAGCCCTGGCCACGCCCTGCGCACCTCGCAGACGCCTGTCACACTCCCCGGCCACTGCAGTGCTTGCAATTACGTCCCAGGTCGGTTCATCAGCATCGTAACTTTCGCCTCATAAGGTGGCCGGCCACTTGGGTAGGCCGCCGAACGGTGTGCAGAGCTCCAGCAGAAAACGTTTTATTAGAAAACTGTCCAACGTGCCTGAGTGAGGTCTGCTTACGAATGGCATTTAACAAACGTTACGCGTCAGTATACGTATTTTCAGTTCCTCCATTTCTCTCTAATGAATGTTTTTGTGATATTGAAAATGGCTCAAACGGGCGTTTTCACGGTCATTTTTAGGTACGAACATTCCGGTACGAAACATTAAAAAAGGGAATAGGGACGTACATCAAACCTTTATTTTTATTATTACGTCATAAAATGATAAGGTCTCCGCTGAAAGTCACATAGAGGCGCGTTATCGACGGCAAAGGCTGCACGCCAATTCAGTGCTGTAGAGGCGATGAGAGAGTTTATGCGCATGTCTAGGTCGCCCCTACCGCTCCCACGCTTTTAGGCCTCAGATGTGCAAAAATCCTTCAACCAGGCGGCCACCTTAAGGCTCCCGCCTACCTGGAGCTATTTTCGGCGCTTGAGGCCGAGAAACTTGCCAAAAGGATGCCCTATAATGAAGACAGTACGCATGGCATGAGAAATAAACATATACCCAATCAGAGATTTGACATTGCACTCTTACCCTGGAGGTTATATTTTTCTCACCGTGTGGGTTCATTCCTTTGTGTTGTTTGGTGCACTAACATTACAATAATCGAAGAAGAACTTCTCTATTTAATTTTTCTCCACTACAGATATTTTGATGTCGTACATCCAATGCTTTGGTGTCAAATATTTTGTCAAATAATATTAACAAATTAATTTATAATTGATATTTATACCCACATATTGCCAACTGAGGCCTTTGAACAAGTGATTTGAATAGTAAAGCTAACTGTTTAAGGTTTCCGAAACCTCTCAGGCGTATTAACTTTGGAGAGAATACGTCCCAAAATTACTTATGTTAAAACAATGGTGCGAATAAGACACTTAACGCGGAAGTAAAATTCCAAATGCTACTCGAGTGCAAAAAAACACCCGGGTTGTCATTAATTTTTCACTGGATTATTCTATTTTTTTTAGGCGAGGGGGATTAGGTAACGTAACATTATCGCTTTTTGCAACTGCAGATGTAATCGGACTGGCGCTATTTGTCTGTATCGAGGAGAATTAGCAGATTACTTCGCTAACGACGCTCCGTCCTTTTGGAGATTAAGTCCAGACAAAGCGATTTATTATCACCACCCTGCGTCCCCTCGACTTAGCGCGGTGCGAAAGGGATGCCGCAGTATTTCACAGTAAAGCCGTCGACGCACTGCGAGCTTATTCCCCCTCTTGCTTTTTATAATTACGAAAAATGTACACGTTCCGGAAATGCGTTCTTCCAAACTGAGGAAAACTGGGGTGGAAACAAGCTATTTTATAAATGAACCACAAGTGTTCTGATTACGATATTTATCCAAGTACATTTCTATTGNCCCCCTTTTCCCCCTCGATTAAGCATCGGAATACTTCCGATGTTCAGGATCAAGCAATAAGTAACTAAAAAATTCAGTGTGAAAATGTCTAAATATTCGTGGAATTTTTTTACGGAAATGTACAGTTAATATACGGAAACGAGCTCAGTACTTACAACAATACGGGACCTCTTTCGTATTCCCCCGGGCCGCGGTGGATGAGCGGCTAGACTGCTCGCCTCCCATCAAGGCAAACCGGGTTCAATCCCCGGGTCACTATCGGATTTTCGCTTCGGGTTTCGGAAACGCGAGGCAACGCGAAGTATTCTTCGCCGCTAGAACTTGTAAATTAACGGAGAGGTTTCGTGAATTCACAGAAGTACTGTGAAACTTAAGGAAATTCAACTAGTAAAAAAAAAGTCCTATCCCTTAGATTTACAAAGATTCCTGGCTAATTTATTAACCTGTATACTTTTCCGTATTTTCAGGAAAATTTTATTAACAGTGTTACTAACAGTGTTATTAAATACATTGAAATTTACGTTTTACAGAAAAATAATAAATACATTTTTAAAGCATTTTTTTAACGTGGCGGTGTTCTTTGAGAAAGTTGCGTTGAATATTAGTTTTTGTTTGGAACAGTAAATTTTTTAATTAATGCCGTGGGGAGTTTTTTTTAACATTGATTCCCCATATAAACTCCGTGGCCTTAAGGGCACCTCCTACTAGGAGCTTTCTAGCACGTTTGAGGCTCAGAAGCAAGTAAACGACAAGGGCGACACTGATACGCGCACCTAGTGTCCCGTGACTCCTACGCGCAAGGCGCTGAACCGGCGTGCAGTGTTTCCGTCGTGCTGCGTGTACCTACGGGACTGTAAGCGGTGACTGCATCATTTCATTACCGGAATGCCTGGAGCGAATTCCGGCGCATGTCCCTATAGTTGTTCCGCATGTTTCCAACCAGTAACGTAACGAGATACAGCAGTGTGAAAAGGCCGTTTTAAGCCATGTTGGAGGGCTCGGGAATAGTATTTATAATGTGCGTGATGTATTCGGAGTATTATTCGTACGCCGCTTGAAGTGTGTTTTATTTTCATATATGGGCATAATGGGAACACGTTTAGTGGTTTCGTAAAAAAAAAACAACGCATATTTCAAACACATTGCGGCGCAATTCAAGCGCTTGGTGGGAGGCGTCCTTAATTACTCTGTGGCGAGAGCGCGTGCCGGGCGCGTAGCATG
>NQII01006860.1:71329-84485 GCA_002778355.1 Clitarchus hookeri | reverse complement strand
GTCGTAAATAATGAGCGCCCGACGTCAGCGGGGCGACGGCCGACATTCCGAGAACCGACGCCGCCCGCCGGAGTTGGTGCGAGGAGCGGGTGACCAGGGCGTCAGGGTCCTTGCCAAGTCCGGAGGACAGTCGTCGTCGGCGTCACGTGGGAACATCTTCGTCGGCGACCTGTAGTCCACCCCACGTCGATGTATCCGTAGAGGAAAAATAGTATAGGACATTCGCGGTTACCTCACACACTTTTCTTAAGCCCTGCTAAAGTTCTACTTCCAGAATATCCCTCCGCCTCGTGCAAACAAAGCTTAACCTAGTCTAGAAAATTATACCAAAGGGACAGCGCACCGTATTCGTGTGCATTCAGTGTAATAAAATTCCGCATAAGTACTATTTCGTACTAGGCATTACCAACACGCATATTTTCTCCTTGTTTTATTCATATTAATTTTAAATGAAATATTATACTTTATAGATAATATATAAGTAAAAGTTCAAGTTAACAAAAAATTACGTACTTTTGTGGTAACAGAAGTATGAAACGTTTGCGATACATGACGTATTTAGGAAACAAGCAAGCACGTCATTTATGGGGTGGATTTCCTAAGGTTTGATTCAAAAAGCGTGAAGGAACCCAGAACAGACTATAGAGAGCGCGCGCCCAAAGTGCACAGTAGCCACTCGTGTCCCAACATTGACCTGCTTTTCAGCCTGCACGACTATAATAAACAACGTAGATATGATCTGAGGTTAGAAAACTGCTTATGTAAACAAGTGCTTTATTTACTTCCTCTAACCAATGTTTAGTGCAATTAGATAAAATTAAAATTGTTTCCCTTGAAAATATTTTATTCATATAAAAGAGGCTGCCTTTTGAAAACTAAGACATAAACAAACACGTTCTTCATTGTTGACCACGTGACTTTAACAGTTGTATTAGTGTGGGGTAGGTCAATGCTGGGTACATGCGCAGTAGACGATAATCGGCCTACCTCATCTTTAGTATATGTCTACATCAGAGGAGGATGCGGAAACGTCTCCCAGTTTCCTTATTTTTTAACCATCACTGTCTCGGCCCTCTTACATGAGGCGTCTCGCCTCAGCGATCAAGGTCACCGACGAGCCTCTGTGGGTAAATCGCGTTATTTGGAGACCAGCGTGTTTTTCTCGACAGTTCCGGGCTTTCTCTGATGTAATTCTCGAGAGGGCGTCGTGAACTTGTTCCGCTACATCTTTGCTCTCGTGTCGGCGACAGCTGACCGACCTGCTATCCTGATTCCGCCGACGCGTCGAAATATACGATCCGTCGGGAACAAGGGAACGCACTCGGAGACCCTGCAAAGGAACAAGGCTGCACGAAGGCGGCTGGCGAGTTCGTGAGAGATTACCGACCACTCCTCGCCTCCGACGATGGTTATTTCTGACCGCGTGAGTTAAAGCCCATCCTTGAAATCATAGCTCTTTTTTTTTTTTTTGCTAGCACAGACTTGTGTGCTTCCTAATTTTAAATCTTGTGAGGTTAATTCAAAACAATCTGTGCCACAACGTCCAAATAGACAGTCATGCCCGTGTAAAAGATGAAGTTTCACATCCGTTCTACTGAGACTGAGAGTGATTTGGGCAGCTTTTAACAGCCGAGGTTTTTTACATGTGTGTTCAAGTATGCGTGGACCAAGCTTAGACACGTAAAAGTCTCGCTATATGAAGTGTTGCTCCGAAGCATAATACAATTATTAATTTTCAAAAGCTTCTGTGAACACGATTTGTTTGCAATCGCACTATAGTCACAATTTACATCCACGTACTGCTACCGTTTGCCACGATAAAGCTACTGTAATAAACTGAATTATTCATTGGGTTTTGACTTGGATTGCTGCAGGCTGCTTGTTTTGCAATCCAAGTTATTCTCGCGAATACATTTTCGCAAAAGGACTGGGAGAATTCAGGTTTTCGTGTTGACAGTGAAATTAGCTTCTGATTTATTGAAAAACTATTTGTTCTTGATATCCTTGCCTATAGTACATCCGCGGTTACTTCCAACTTTTCTGAAGCCCTGCTTAAGTTCTACTTCGTGGATATTCCTCCGCTTCATGCAAACAGAGCTTGGCCGAGTCTAGAAAATTACACCGAAAGGATCAGCGCACCGAATTCGTGCGCGCTCAGGGTAATAATATTTGCATAAGGACTATTTCCTACCAGGCATTGCCAGCACACCTATTTTCTCCCTGTTTTTTATTCTTATTGATTAAAAATGAAATATAAGTTATAGATAAAATATAGGTAAAAGTTAAATTTAACCAAAAATAAGGTACTTCAACGTTAACACAAATATAACACACTGTTGATAAATTACATATTTAGGAAACAAGCAATCAGGTCATATATGGTGTGATTTTTCTAAGGCTGGATTAAAAAAGTGTGGAGAAACCGCGAATAGACACTACCAATATTGCTTTCCAACTATTTTGTGGTTACAGAAATTACTAGATATCTGATGCATGTAAAATACTTCACTATCCTCGCGCCCAAAACGTGTCCCTGCCAAGAATGCTGGTATTCATGACTGGCCGTTTCTCTCTCTCTCTCTCTCATCTCTCTTTCCCGGCGACAAAGGCGTGCCACCATAGTTAACCCGCCTAATGAAAGGTTCGACAAAGCTACGGCTAATTAATTTTGACTGTTGCTAACGAAGACGCTACGCCCCGTCGTGTAATTGCCCTGACCACAAAGACGACTCACAAAGAATTATGAAGAAAATTACTTTTTTTTTTATCTCCCTCCAGTCTTTTTTTGTAAAGAAAATCATATTACGTCCATCATGTAAGGGACCGCCCACGGCCAATTAGGTACACTCTAATAAAAAATTGTTCGGAAATATTCCACACCGGTGTATACGTATAGTCGGGAAGAGCGGGCAGTGAAGTATTTTTCTCCTGCCTCCATGCCTACATTTGCTCAGGAAACAGTCAAATGCATAGGGAAGTTGCCAATTATGTTTTGTAGCGGTGCTAAACATTCCTATATTTGCAGCCTGATATATGGTAGTGTTTCCATTCAACGCACAGGTTAAAAACTTCCATTACAGTGTATGAAGTTTACTAGAAAAGTGTTATACAGTGTAGGATGACGCCGATAGTCATTCTGTATCGTCTTTGCCGTACAAGAGTTCGATCGGTTACGTACAACCACGTGACTATGGTTTTTACAAAGGAAAGCTGTGCTGCGATCGGGATGAAACTTCCATCAACATACCGTGAGACAGTTACATCGTTCATTTCATGTCCTCTCTTAGAAACGCAGAACAGGTCCTTCTGTTAAAGGGGGTCAACTACCTCTCGATTGAGCTGCGTTTCTGTGTCTTGAAATTCAGGTTTTATTTTTCTATGAAACTATTATAAGTGCGCCCAATGTGCTGACCTACGAAAATAACTCACACTTCAGAATATGCCTGTTGATTTCTTTGAAGAAATTGCTTATATTAGAAACAGTATAGGCAATTTTCACGGTAAAGTGAGCACTTTTGAAAGCATCCAGTTTGGAATAATAGTCAATAAATGTATTTTACTTTAGCCTTGGGCGTTAACTTCCGAGTATGGTGCAATATACACACGGTGTTTGTTACTTACATGGCAATATTTATTTTAAAAAGGTGATTATAGGATAAAAAAAATTGCTGAAAGGAAAAAGTAACTAGGGCCTCAAAAGCGGTTCTTTGCCGTGACCAGCCTATATGTCGGAGCACTCCGGCAGTTTCTTTTTTTTAACGATGCAAAGGTACTAGATGACTTATGCAGACATTCCCCCCATAAAATAATACCACGCTAAACTCCCATAGGTACACACAGCGCAACGAGAACACTGCACGCATGCAAACGCACGTAGCGGCGATGGCGCTCTTAGTCCTCTGGCGTAATAAGGGCTACGTCACTTCGCTCACTGTGTATAGTATGTCCGCGGTCTCTTCTACACTTTTTGAATCAAACCTTTTCAAAATCACCCCAAGCATGGCATGTTTGGCTGTTTCCTACAATATGCCACGTGTCCAAGCGTTATATTTTTATGTAAGCGTAAAACAACTTTACTTTTGGTTAAATTGAACTTTTACTAACATTTTATATATAAATGAGAATATTTCATAAAACAAGGATAAAGAAGGTGTGTTGGCAATGCCTAGTATTGGCTGTTCACAGTAAAGTGAGCACTTTAGAGGCCCTGGTTACTTTTTCCTTTCAGCCAATATTTATCCTTTAACCACATTTTTAAACAAATATCTCCGTGTGGGTAATAAATACAGCGTGTATATTCCACCGCACCAGGACATTAACGGCTAAGACTAAGATAAAATATATTTACTGACTATTATTCCAAATGAGAGATCTTTCAAAAGTGCTCACTTTACCGTGATCAGCCTATAGGAAATAGTTCTTACGCAAAATGTTATAACACTGAGCGCGCACAAACATGGTGCGTTGTCCCTTCTGTGTAATGTTCTATACTTGGTTGAGCTTTGTTTGCACGAGGCGGAGGAATAACCAGGTATTAGAACTCTAGCAGGGCTTCACAAAAGTGGGAAGTAACTGTGAACGGTCTGTGGTCGACCAAAAGCTGCTGGTAGCCGACCTGTTGCGCAGTCGGGATGTGTGCTTACTTCTCGCGGAGGCTACCGGGTGACGTCTCGAGTTAGCGGTACTGCAGCCTCGTTAGCAGGCTGACGGCAAGCAGCCCGTCTCTCCACGACGACGACTCAATTCGCGCCTGTCCACCGCTGACGACACACGTCCTTAACGGGATCTCCGCTGTCGCCGGCTGCTGCTACTTGGTCCACGAGTAGGGACGTTGCGATATTACTGATATGAGTAAATAGCGATACTTTCTTTCGGTATCCGATATTTTGGATTCAATATTCTGTTCCGATATTTATACTGTTGTCAGTATATTTTTTTCCTATATTTTGCCATGCTTGTAATTAATTATTATGATGTATCATATAAAATATTCTAATGACTGTTGTACAAAAAAATCAGTATTTTGTTTGTAATTAACAGCGCATATCTTCATTTATATAATTACATTTTCTATAATTATAATTTTTTTAATGTTTGGCAGTATCGATGTTTTGTATTGTTATAATCAATTTATTTATTTATTTTAATATCTTATGAAATATCGATACTTTACGATACTGAAACATCCCTAAGTAGGCGTACACTTGTGTATTATGAAAATGTGGAAATATTATTTGAAATTCCAAGATATCGATATTTTGTTTCGATAATATCGGAGTATCGATTCTTTTATTCAATGATGATATAGAAAGAAATATCAATAGAATTGGCGATCGCAACGTCCCTAGCCGCGAGCAGCACTGATTACGAAGCTGCCGAACTCTCATATGCCCCCGGAGCCAGTGCTGTCACGAGATCGGGAGATGAGATTCCCATAGCTCGTTTGTGTGGCTTCATCATAGATACAGGCTGATTTTAGTCCTCTGCACGTGCACACAACATTACCTACTTCTCACCAATACAACTGTCGATGTAAAATAATCAACAATGATGGACTTGTTTGTTTATGTCTTTAATTTTCAAGAGACACCCCCTTTTATATTAAAAAAATGCTTTCAACACATATAATTTAATCGTATTACATTTTAAATTGGTTAAAGAAAATGTATAAATACCTCAAAGCACTTGCGTACAAAAACAGTGCTCTAACCTCAAATCCTGTCCACGTCTTATTGGCAGAAAAGCAGTAAAATGTTGGGACACGGAAAAAGTCTATTGCGCACCTCAAGCGCACCCTACCTCGTTTTCCCTTTACAAAGGTTGCAAAATAACTTGCAGGCCAACAAACCTGGGTCAGATCATTGAACCGGCGGCGAGGGGCCTCTGTGCTTCTGTCTGAGCTGAGCTCCAGGCCCGTATTCAAAGCTGTTGACCGTTGTTGCTTTCTTAAGGGGGCCGCCTGGGTAGGTCGCTGAAAGGTGTGCAGAGCTCAAGCAGAATACGTTTTATTAAAAAAACCATCTAACGTGTCTGAGTGAGGTCTGCTTACGAATCTCCTCGTATAACCTTTCAATAGGTATCGGCCACCAGGAGGGGAGGTTTGGTGAGGAAAGCACCTGTTACACCGGGAACTTTGCTTACGAATAGCATTTAAGAAACGTTACGCGTCTGTATATGTTTTTCAGTTAATTCATTTATCTCTAAAGAATGTTTTTGTGATAGTGAAAATGGCTCAAACAGATGTTTTCACGGTCATTTTTAGGCATGAACATTGCGGTACAAAACATTTAAAAATGGTTAGGGACGTATATCAAACCTTTATTTTTATTATTACGTCATAAAATGGCAAGGTCTCAGCTGAATGTTTCATGAAGGCACGTTATCGACGGCAGGTCAGCACGCCAGTTCAGTGCTTTGCGCGTAGAGGCGATGAGAGAGTTGATGTGCATTTCTCGGTCGCCCCTACCGCTCCCACGCTTTTGGGCCTCAGACGTGCAAAGTTCCTTCAACCAGGTGGCCACCAAATAACTTCACGTGTTGGTGTTTTGGCGAAGGAGCGAAGCTCCCCAACCAGACGTGGCGACTGGTTTATTGTTGTGTCGTGATGTCTAACATACTGTTAGTGTTGTCGGCAAGAGGCTTGTAAAACTCGTATGTAGTACGTTCAATACGAAGGAAATAGCGGGACCATACAAATAAAAATTTCAGAGTTTTTGGATATCGTTACTGTCCTGACACAAAGTAGATATATCTCTGTTCGTTTACGTGCACTCGTGGTGCGGTTATGCAGCCAGGCGAGTAATTATCGTAAACCATAGCTTTTTTTTTTATCTCACACTGTGTTAACTGGGTTATTCCTTGTCGTCAATCTTGTCAAACTGATATAGCAACGGTGTTCTTCCTTAGTTACCCAGTCCTGACAGCGAAAATATACCATGCTCCCTTGCTATATCTGTTGGTGGTGAATTACCACATTCTGTGATGTTTTCCTATCTTCACGGTACAGCGGACACCCCTGAATATAAATTATCGAGTCTTCTGCCACTCCTGATGGCAGTGTCCGTACTATGCTAAAATAGAGACTACGATTAACAGCGGGGTCATCGGCTGTTGTCTTGGGGGTGCATCAACCAAGATCGGGAGTCGGATGACTTTGAGATTTGTCGCCTAAAACATTTTCGGGTGTGCCTGCCCACACTACGCTATGCAGTGTTAGGTGAGTGGCGGGAGGAATAAAATAGAAGCACGGTATTTCCAGGAGACTACGCCCAGTCAGCCCCACCCCTTGCTGGACCACGTCTCAGTTATGCTAACTCGTTCCCCTGTCTACTTCTAAAGAAAGACAGCGACGTGCAGGAGAGAAGTGAAGACGTTGTCTCGGCCTTAAAGGCGAAGGATCCACAGGTCATATAGTCTGAGATTTACCTCAAATGGTTGTGCACGGGGGCTGAAAACGACGTGAACTTCTGATGTAAATTATAATAAGTGACGAACTATTTGAATGCCGACTCGGTGCTAAGAAATGTTTCTTTGTTTCCGGATGTTGGACCCTTAACCATCGTAGAATCCTGCCTCCATTTCCACTGCTAGCATGTCGTAGGTTCATGCCCTTCTGTATTTCGGGTGTGGTTACATGTGTTTTTTTTTCTTAGGTGCAACGAAACCTGCGTTCTGTTGATGGGCACTCAGATATTAAACGGGAAATTCTAATAATCGGTTATGATAACTGTGTTGTAAGCATTTCGGGACTGAGCAAAATGAATAACTCAAGAAAATCATGTTCGCCTACCGTACAACTAGAATAAAAAATTTTATTTGCAAAACTCTTCAGAGAGTGACTGTTAATAACGGGGTACCGTGATGGTAAATTAGAGTTTAGCGGGCGTCAATCTCACGGTGTGCGAAGGCATATTTACAGCCAGACTCTTAACATCACAGCTGGAGAAAATTACTTCGTCATAGAAAAACACGCGCATGATTGCTTGGATTACATTCGCGTGTCGAGGTTTTCTCCAGTGAGGGAGAATGCAAGGAAATGTTCTTTTCTCGACTCGCCCGCGCCGAACACCTGTCTCACATTCTGGTATCCGAGAGCGCGTTGAAAAGAACACGAACATTTAATTTCATGACGTGTGGAAATCGAAGCACCCTCGCAAGCCGTTAATTCGCCGCCAGCGGTGTATTCTTCGTCGGGCGATAATGCGATCGCGGTCAGCTACTCTCGCCCGCGTCTGTGTTGACTCGTTTTTGCTCCGCGGCGTATCGTGATGGCCCCATCGCTTCGTTCACGTAGTTGGACGGAACGAAGCGAATAAAGGCAGTTGTCACTTCTCTGTGTTCGCTTTTGCTCTCCCGCCATCCCCCTCCTGCCTGCCTCGCCCCCTCGCCCACCGATACAAATCATTAATCCTTCCCTTTTGTGGGGGTTTCCATTCGCGAGCAAAATTGGATGTCACGGTCGAAATTCGAAAAAGGGGCGGAGGGGCGTCGGTGTGGGGATGGTGGGGGAGGGGGGCTAGGTGTGTTCGACGGGGGGAATGAACTCTGTCAGAGGTCCGCTGTCGTCTAGAGGCGTCCAAATTGCCAGGCTGATTCGCTGCGTCTGAGCTGAGCCAGGCACGTTTCAGCGTTCGCGAAACAAAAGGCAATCGAAGATTCAAAGAAGTAACATTTTCCTTCCCTTGCTCTCACGGAAGTGCTGGCAAAAGCAAACTGTGGTCATCGCAGGTGCACAAAATTAAATCGCTTTTCAACTGTCTCAGTGTATCTACGTTCCTTGCAATCCGTCCGGTGAAATTTTCGGTCTCACCCCACGTGTATGTCCCGTATGTACACTTTCGACAACAAGTGTTTTTCCCGTGTCATCAAGCCCAGCCTACAGTACTTCCGCGAAAATGTCGTATGTTGCCGGACTATCGCCAAGACAAGTTCACCGCGGACTCGGTGACTCTT
Organism: Clitarchus hookeri; assembly: GCA_002778355.1. Taxonomy (NCBI): domain Eukaryota; kingdom Metazoa; phylum Arthropoda; class Insecta; order Phasmatodea; family Phasmatidae; genus Clitarchus; species Clitarchus hookeri. The sequence continues at coordinate 75,533 of NQII01006860.1, read as the reverse complement.
AAGATTTTTCATTTTCTTGAAAACGCAGAACTTTGGGAATTGCGTAAATTCAGACTTCGCTGGCCGAGGTAATTTCAAATAACACATCTTGTTGAACGTGCAAATATTATTCAGTCAATCATGCCAATATTTTTTCTTCCGGTGTAGAACAGTTTTTCGCTGAATTTTCGTCGTATTGACAGTTCCCGACTACATGTTCTTACATGGGCGTACTTTATTTCGGAGCCTCCTGTACGAAAACACAAGGCGCCTACGTCATCACGAATAAGAACGCGCTCGAGTATTAGCCGAGCCCATCTCGGGCCGGAGCGGAAGATTAGACTAACACGGCGGGGAGAAAAGAACGTAGATTGGTTATTAGTCGTAGGCGGACGTCTCGGGGGCGGCGGTTGTTAATACAGTATTCGACATCGAGACGGTCCCGGCGACGACCTTGGGCGGCCCAAGGAGGCGAGGCTAAGGAGCGGATCACCTGTCCGCCGGGCCATCTGCTCGACTCGCTGCGCCGCCAACCGGCACGCTAATTGGATTCCCGCCGTGGGAAATTGCTAATTAACCCTGCTACCGTTGGCGCGGGGAGGGGCTGCAACCCGTGCTCGGGGAGGGGACTTCAGCCCCTGTTATGCTTCATCCCCGCCGAGGGCGATCCTGCAAGTCAGCAGCGGCACCCGCGCCCTCCCGACGGCGGTCCAAGAGCTTTTCGTGCCGAGTCACGCTGCGTCGGCCGCTAGAGGAGGAGGAGGAGAAAAACTTCGGGGTCTTGGTTGCGTAGCGGTAAACGATTCTGTTGCCGGTGTTCCGATAGCACGAGTGCTTTTTGGTTGCAGGCGGGAGAATTTCGCCCTCCGCTGTGGCCGAAGTACAGCGTTGCTGAGCGTGCCCGGTCATGCCACAGAAGAAAGCACACATACACATGGACATAAGACGGATAAGGACCTCGATTGGAAACAATTGCAGCTTGAATTTTTTTTATTATTAGTGGTAGGGAGAAATCTGATAGCTCCTACCAGAAGGTCCCGGGTATGGAATACCACTGGAAAAAAGTTCAAATTAAACCTTAATAGAAAACTTTTTAAGTTTAACCAGGCCTTTTAGAAATTATATAATAAGCTTGAGGTAAAAATTTAGTCATGTTTAAAATTTCTTACTCATAACTTTTTCTTTCCTTCTGTGCATCTCTCTTACCCCACGGCTCTTAATTTCACGCCTGCGGACGATTCCTTTTAATTATATATATATTTTCATGCAGTTGTCTTCTGGCTGTGAGGACCTCGGTGCCATTACCAAGTTCCCAGCCCTGGCCTGTTAGCCCCTGTGCAGAAACGAAGTTGTGGCGCGGTCTCGTTGATCTCTACTCAACAGCTGACGACAGCTGAAATACTCGCTGCCACGTGAGTGGCGTGTGCGCTGATAGTAACAGTAATCTCATTAGATCTCTTTCCAATTATTATTCCAATATTATTTTGCGTTTCGGTAGACCACAGATTTTTAGATTCACTGCATATTACGGAATAGAACTTCCCAGCAAGATGGTGAGCGATTCCGCATAAATCTTGCTCATCCCGTTTTTTGGTACTCTGCCTGCTCTGTGGCCGTGCGATAGAATGCCTGACTAACGTCCGAGAAGTCTGGAGTTCGATCCAGGTTGACAGCAATGGAAGTCGTTTTCTCGAAAGATTTCATTTGCTTCATATCAATGGGAAATTCTGATACAGTCCTTTAAACGAGCCTTGCGAATTATTCGTGTATCTGCTTAAGATCTGATTAGCACCTTTTCTTCGTGTAAAAGCAAATACTAACTGATATATAATTTCGTAACAAAGACACCACCTTCTGAACCGAAGTCTTGTTTGCTTCGCTACGCCGCAGGTATTCACGTTGAAGTTTGAGTTAGGCCGCGCTGTTAAGGCCGGGAATATTAAAAACCAAGGGACCTCTCTATATTGGTGGACCACGCACGAATCACTTCACCACCAGATTGTTGCTCGTAAACCGAGGTCGTGTTCTAATTGACATTTTTTGTTAACAAAATGGTTACGTGATTTGATTTTGTCAACAATTTTTGTAATTTGCGTTTTGCTAGCTTCGAAGCTGACAAATTGCCTAATCCAAAATACCAAATCACCGTAGTACTATTTTTGCATGTTTGAAATGATAAAATAAAAAATGCAGGCAAGGTTCATGGAATAAGCAAATATGTATCGTACTCGCGATGACTATTTCACAAAGCAAGTCGCTGAAACAATACGTCATCATTATTTTACTATTTTGATTTTAAATTTAAAGTGATCATGTAATAACTTAGATATAATTATTGTTTCTTTTATTCTTCGTGGTTTTAATTTTGAAATCATGAGGTCACATTTTTTATTATTAACAAAGCAGTGGTACAATAAAATTAATAGAGTAACAGTGCGTGCTAGACAGTTGAATGAACATCGTTGTGTTCCAACTTAAAACTTACGAAATGCCAAATACAAATTACAAAAAAACGAAACTCAAAACGAATTATAACACGAACTGAGTAAAGACGAGAGGAGATTAGGGGAGACCGGATATGCGGACCATCAGTGGCCCGAAATCCGCGCGGAATGAAACGAGCGTGATGGCCTAACGTCAAAGGACGCCCAGCCTCCGACGAGAATGGAGTGGAGTGGAGTGGAGAGATTTGGACGGCTCTTAACGTCGAGGTCTTCAGAGTAGATGAGGGTGAAGCGAGGCGAGTACGGAGCAGTGCCGGAATGGAAGGGCGGGGAAAACGGGAGATCCCCGAGAAAACCTGCCGACCAGCGGCATCGTCCGGCACGATTACCAAACGCGAAAATCCGGGAGCAACCCCTCCGGGAATCGAACCGCCGCGGCCTCTCCGACGAGAAAGAGATAACCACAGGCACGTTTGATGTGCAGACTAGAACGGGTCAATATGCGGATACCGAAACTGCGCGATGAAAACATGTAACTGGCTGGAGTTGTTTCGATTCGCGGCTGCGCGCTGACGCCAGGTGGGCGTGGCGGCTGATCTTTCAACTACCAACTCCGTTCCCGCGCTTTAGTGCTTGCGGAGGCTATCACGAGTTACTGCCGGTTGGCAAGCTTTAAACGTGGGTGTTTGTTTACTTTGTTTCGAAACACCGCAGTAACGCCAGTTCTGAAGGAAGAAGGAGTTAATTATTACTCGAACACCGCAGTGTGGTAAGCATCTCCTGTGACGGCTAATGCGTCGTTAAATTTCATTAATGCTCGTGTTAAACTGCCGACCATGGTTCCAGAAAGAACCAATTCACCTTGTAAGGTAACTTAATTTATACTCGTTACATTATTACAGCGGTAAAGTTAAAGATACACCACCCTCGATTTCGAAGGACAGATTTTGGCTCCCCACCCCTTTGAACCTGTTTCCTTCTCGTTTCAGTGCGCCTTTCTGTTTGATACTATTCGACTCTTAGTGATGTTCCGTCCCTGTCGCGCCGTTTTCAAACACCTACCTTAACGTAATACGTTGGAAATAAGTACGCAATACGGTTGAGACTAAAACGTTCGTACGGAAAATCATTTACGACAATCCAATTAACATAAATAGCTGTATTCCAGTTGCAATATCAGTCAGCAAAATGCGCTCCATCCGACTAGCCGCTGCACATGTGGTTATTCGCGTTTCTCGCCTTGCTTATGAGTGGGGCAGTGATATTTCGCGAAAAGATTTCGAGACAAGATACAGTCCAAAGCACTGTAGGGGTCGTCCAGCTTCTTTGATTGGCTAAAAAAAATGTTCTGGCCCGCGTTAACCTTTTGCACACGAATCAAGAAGGTTCAGTGTCGGAGTTACTTAGTCCTGATAATCAGCTGCAGTTGAACGAAGGGGAAACAAATATAATGTTTTACCTGTCAGAACTGATCGCCTCGTTTCTCCTCGGGTCCCCTGTCTTCGTCGGTTGGCAACCACGGCACGCGGTGTCAGGCGACGTTTATGCGCAAACAACCCACCCAGCTTCTGCGATGTCTCCTGAAGTCGGCGCGTGCCGTGGATTCCCTATTGGTTCGACTGACGCCTGGCTAAGTTTTAAACCGAGCACCGACTGACGAATCACACCCTGCACTGTTGCTGTCAAGTGAGGCCATTTTTCTGCTTCTTGCCGATGGAATTCGTGATTCGCACAGCAGATTTATTGTGTCTGTATACTTGGGTATTATAAACCCCCCCCCC